>CAUYQG010078028.1:0-121525 GCA_963574415.1 Tarsius wallacei | reverse complement strand
TATGTAATGGCCAAGACTGCAGTCTGTGAGAAACAGAAACAGTGAGCTTTCACAGTTAACCATGCCTGCTGTAGTCTCAGAGCGCCATGTTTAGATCATCAGAGTTGTTTCTGGTTAAATATGCTAAATATAGCGGGGAAGTTGATGGCGTCAACAGCTCTCGAACACGTTCTAACGGTCTCGAGGTCCTCGGCTCTCCCTGATTTCTAATGTTCAGTGAGCCTCCGTGGCCGGCTGCCAATAATTACTAAAAGAAATTAAAGTATAAACAATGAAAATATATCACATTAGTGGATATGAAATCTTAATATTGTTAAGATGTAACACTATCCAAAGTGATGTAAGATTTATTGCAATCTCTATAAAAAAATCTGTGAGATATCTTGCAAAAAAAAAAAAATCCACACTCAAATTAATATGAAACATCAAAGACCCTGAGTAGCTGAAACAATCTCAAAAAAAAAGTTGGAGAATTCACATGTCCTGATTTCAAAACTTACTACAAAGCTACAGTAGTCAAAACAGCATAGTTTAACCTTTAACACAGACTTTTAGACCAATGTAATAGAATAGAAAGCACAGAAATAAACCTCACATGTATAAATATGAGCAAATTATTTTCTTCAATGATGCCAAGACCATTCAATGAGGAAATGACAGTGTTTTTTTTTTCAGCAAATGGTACCAGAAAAATGGAATATCTACATGCAAAAGAATGAACTTGGACCCTTACCTTTGAACTATACCATATAGTTCAAATTAGCTCATAATGAATAAAAAAATCTAAACATAACAGTGAAAAGTATAAAACTCTTATAAGAAAACATAAGGCAGGTCAGGTGTGGTGGCTCACACCTGTAATCCTAGCACTCTGGGAGGCCAAGGTGAGAGGATTGCTTGAGCCCAGGAGTTTGGGACCAGCCTGGGTGATATATCAAGACCTTGCGTCTACAAAAAAATACAAAAATTAGCTGGGCATAATGGTACATGCCTATAGTCCCAGCTACTGGACTCCAGCCTGGGCAATAGAGTAAGACCTTGACTTCAAAAAGAAAACATAGGGCAAAAATCTAGATAGGATTTGTCAATGATTTCCTAAATATGACATGAAAGACACAGACAATAAAAGAAAAAAACAGACAAATTGGACTTCATGACAACTAAAAGCTTTTTGGTATCAAACATTATCAACAAAGAAAAAAAGCAACCTATACAATCAGGGAAAATATTTGCCAAACACATCCTAACAAGGGATTAATATCCAAAATATATAAATAACTCATATATTAAGCATAGTCATCTTGAAGTCTGTGTCTGAAAATTTCATTGTCAAAATCACCTATGTGACTCTGTTTCTATCAAGTGTTGTTTCTCTTAGTTTTCTATTATGCAGTCTTTTCTTCTGTTATTTTTTAAAATTGAGCATCAATCATGCTTATAAAAACATGGTAGCAGGTCAGGCACAGTGGCTCACGACTATAATCCCAGCACTTTGGGAGGCTGAGGTGAGAGGACTGCCTGAGCCCGAGACCAACCTGGGCAACTTGGCAAGACATCCTCTCTACAATTAATCAAAAAATTAGTTGGGCATGGTGGTGCATGCCTGTAGTTCCAGCTACTTGGAAGGCTGAAGTGGAAGGATCGCCTGAGCCCAGTAGGCTGAGGCTGCAGTGGAGGTAGCATGCCACTGCATTCCAGCCTGGGTGACAGAGTGAGACTCCAACTCAAAAACAAACAAACAAAAACATGGTACTGAGACAAGTAGTGGCCTAACTTTATCTTCCTCTAAAAAAGATTTAAGTTTGTTTCTGGGGTGGAATAGCATCTTAGCAATGATGGATCATTTTAATCAGATTGAGATTTCAAATAATTTGAAGTTGGTTCTCATTCCCTGGATGAGCTGATCTACTAAAGGTTCATCTTTCCTCTTAGATTTAATCAGATATTACTCCCCTCTCTGTAGGCCTTGAACCCCAGTTTTCTCCAAGGCTTCATGACTCTGGGTCTCTCTATTCCACTTCTTAGACTTTTAGTCATCTTTATTGGAAAGGGCAGCTATTTGGGTCTATAGAAACCGGCACACACCTCTAGGGGTAAAGCACTACCAAGTGCCAGACATCTCTCTTGGATATCCTCTGAATTGGGCTCATAATTTTTCAGCATTTGTCAGCAGAATATTAAAAGTCTCAAAAAGATATTTTGTTTATATTTCATCCAGGTTTTCTAATTGTTCTTAGCATTAGAAATGATCCAGTTACCTAGTCTACTATTATTACTAGAAGTCAAACAGCAAATGTTAACTTATCAAAGCATATGCAACTGTCAAAGTAAATTTTACAAAACTGTCTGCAGGTCATTTATGTAAGAATCATCGGCCGGGCTTGGTGGCTCAGCCTGTAATCCCAGCACTTTGGAAGCCCGCGGGTTCCAGACTCGCCTGGGCAACTTGATGAGATCTCATCTCTACAATAAATCAAAAAAAATTAGCCAGGCGTGGTAGCGTGCGCCTGTAGCTCCACCTACTTGGAAGGCTGAAGCGGAAGGATCACCAGAGCCCAGCAGGTGGAGGCTGCGGTGGCTGGGACTGTGCCACTGCACTCCAGTCTGGGCCACGGAGTGAGACTCCAACTCAAAAAAAAAAAAAAGAATCATCTATGATGCTGGTTTAAAATGCAAATTCTTGGATTCTTCCTCCAATTTAGCTGAGTCAGAATTGCAAATCAAAATTCCAGTTTGCTGAATACATATAGCTACCTCACTTATATCATGATACTTGACTATCCAGGCATAATTTTTTTTTATTGAGTTGGAGTCTTACTCCATCACCCAGGCAGGAGTGCAGTGGCATGCTCACGGCCACCCCAGCGTCGACCTGCTGGGCTCAGGTGATCCTTCCACCTCAGCCTTCCAAGTAGCCAGAACTACAGGCGTGTGCCACCACATCTGGCTAATTTTTTATTTATTGTAGAGACAAGGTCTCACCAAGTTACCCAGGTTGTTCTCAAACCCGTGGACTCAGGCAATCCCCTCACCTCGGCCTCCCAAAGTGCTGGGATTACAGGCTTGAGTCACTGCATCTGGCCTAGTCATAAATTAACTACCATTTCACAGATGAGTTAATGGAAGTGTATGTCTATTAAACAGAAGTTCTTGGTATAATTTGCATCTTTAAAATATAATTAGATGAAAAGAAAAGTGAAGCAAATTGCTAAAAGATTCAATGTAATCTTTCTTTTTTTTGTCTGTGTTGCAGTCTCACTTCGTTGCCCAGGTTGGAGTGCAGTGGCACACTCAGGGCCACTCCAGCATCCACCTGCTGGGCTCCGGCGACCCTTCCACCTCAGTCATCCAAGTAGCTAGAACTACAGGCGTGTGTTACCATGACCGGTTAATTTTTTATTTATTGTGGAGACGAGGTCTCGCCAAGGGTCTGGTCTCAAACCCACGGGCTCAGGCAATCCACTCACCCCGGCCTCCCAAAGTGCTGGCATTACAGGCTGAGCCCAGCCAATCTTTCTTAAATAGATAAGCAAATTTATTTCTGAATCTTTTATTTAAATATAAATAGTTTAAAACACAGTTGGGGCCAGGGGTGGGGACTCACGCCTATAATCCCAGCACTTTGGGAGGCCGAGATAAGAGGATTGCCTGAGTCCATGGGTTCGAGACCAGCCTGGACAACTTGGCAAGACCTCATCTCTACAATAAACCAAAAAATTGACCAGGCATGGTAGCACGCATCTGTAGTTCCAGCTACTTGGAAGGCAGAGGTGGAAGGATCACATGAGCCCAGCAGGTTGAGGCTGCGGTGGCCGTGAACGTGCTGCTGAACTCCAGCCTGGGTGACAGAGTGAGACTCTGACTCAAAAAACAAAACAAAACAAAACAAAACAAAAACACAGTTGGGAGACATGTATCTATTCTTGTAAAACATGAAATGAAAAGAGCCAAATGAAGAAAATTTCATCTCATTGATAAAATAAAGATGTGTTATAATGAGAAACTATCCAGGAACAAAAACCATTTTGTCTTTTCTGTGGTAATTTTGGATTCTTCAGTGATTTGTCAGATAAAATAATTTTAAGACAAAATAAATGATAAAGGTGAACATTACAGAATATATTTAAAATTTAGCCTAATGAATCTTAATTAAAACTTCTTAACAGTGAACTTAAAATTTCATGTTTAGGAAGAAGTGAGAAATAAATTTGTTCTTTTACATACATAATTCCCAGTAGCATGTTAGACAGCTTGTATACTTCCTTCAAATTGTGTTTATTGCCAGTCCTTATTCAGTTTTTGCTTAGCTAAGTAACATACATTAACTTCCACTAAATTTGACTTGATATATCAGTTCTATAGTCTTATTAATTTCTTCTAATATCCTTTTAATATCAACATATAGTATTTTTTCTATAAATAATTATGATAAAGTTTAATTCGTAAATTAGGCACAGTAAGAGATAAACAATAACTTATAATAAAATAGAACAACTGTAACAATATACTGTAATAAAAGTTATGTGAATGTGGTCTCTATCTCTCTCTCTT
The DNA here is from genome assembly GCA_963574415.1 of Tarsius wallacei. NCBI lineage: Eukaryota > Metazoa > Chordata > Mammalia > Primates > Tarsiidae > Tarsius > Tarsius wallacei. The sequence continues at coordinate 116,974 of CAUYQG010078028.1, read as the reverse complement.
TCTCTCAAAATACCTTATTTGTAAGACACTCACTTATCTTTGGACCACAGTTGACTGTGGAAACTGAGACCATGGAAAGCAAAAGGGAGGACTACCGAATATGCTAGCTTTCACAAGATTATTGCTTTGCCAGGTAGGAGCATTTTAATAGATTTTTAAATTTCCCTATTATTTGTCCTATCTATTGCTTACCTATCTCCATAAATGTTCTGAACAGACCTTGATCTTTATTTTTTTTTTTTTTTGAGTTGGAGTCTCACTCTGTCATCCAGACTGGAGTGCAGTGGCTGCTCCCGGCCACCGCAGCCTCAACCTGCTGGGCTCCAGAGATCCTTCCGCCTCAGCCTTCCAAGTAGCTGGAACTACAGGCGTGCGCCACCACGCCCGGCTAGCTTTTGATTTATTGTAGAGATGAGGTCTCGCCAAGTTGCCCATGCGGGTCTCGAACCCGCGGGCTCAGGCAATCCACTCACCTCAGCCTCCCAAAGCGCAGGATTACAGGCTGAGCCACCGAGCCCGGCTAGACCTTGATCTTTTATATCAATTTAATTGCAATGCTTCCCAGTAAGCTATTTATCCTCTCAGAATCTTCATCCTGGTAAAAAGGTGACCTTCAGTTGCAATGACCTATCCTCAAGGGATTTTGAGTCACTGACTTAGTCTGCCTCTTAAAACTAATGTATTAACAAACAAAACAAAACAAAACAAAACAAAAAAAGCAGGTTGGGCTTGGTGGCTTGGCCTGTAATCCCAGTACTTTGGGAGACCGAGGTGAGTGGATTACCTGAGCCTGAGGGTTCGAGACCAGCCTGGGCAACTTAGCAAGACCTCGTCTCTACAATAAATCAAAAATTAGCCAGGTGTGGCAGCACACACCTGTAGTTCTAGCTACTTGAAAGGCTGAGGCGGAAGGATTGCCAGAGCCCAGCAGGTTGACGCTGGGGTGGCTGTAAGTGTCCCACTGCATTCCAGTCTGGGCAAGAGAGTGAGGTTCCAAATCAGAAAAAAAAAAAGAAAGAAAAGAAAAAAATCTAATGTATTTTCCCTCTGCCCAATAACTGACCCTCTTTGTAAAACTTTTTATGAAACATTTTACTAAAATTAAATCTAATAAGCATATTACTAGGGGAAAACAAAAATAAGAGTAATAAGACAAATCAGTAGGGTTAAAAGAGAACAACCCAACCAATCAGGGAATTTGGGAAGGTACTCAAAGTCAATTCAAATTATTCAGACCAAAAGAATATTTTTCTTTGGCATGAATTATTTAAATTGGCTATTTGGTTTTGAATTTCAAATATAATTGTATCATGTTCTGCTCTCTACCCCTAAAATACTACTCTTCAGTCTAGAAATTAACACTTTATAAGAAGTTTCTGTGTCTGGGCATCTATACCATTGACTTTGATAATGAAATTGTAGGTTTGAAAAAATGTGTGTTGTTTAACACAAACATCATAAGTTATGTACATAATTTTCTTGTAATCCCATTCTGGCTTAATTAATCCTTGTCAATATTAAAATTAGGGAATCTGTTCATCAATTCTCTTGCAAAAATTATATTGCTCAACTTCTACCTGAATAATTTTTTTCCACCAATATTTCCTGTAACAGGCTTTACATGTCTTTGTAAAAATAACCTGAAGTGTAGAGAACACTAAAACTCATTAGTGGAGTTTGTGATGGGTAATCTCCCTTAATTATGCTGTGAGTTAGGTGAGAAGACATAATGCTGAGGTGAAAGCTAGAGTTCAATAATGGAATCATTAATATTATACACTAAGTGAAAAATAAGTAGTATTTGGTAAAATTTCTTGCCTTAGGAACAGTTACTTTTTATGTATTTGGTTCACACTTTTTATGGAAATATTAAAAGAAAAATATCAAGAGAATAATGTTAGAATCAATGAAAGTAAAATTTTGGGGTAAACTTGCCATGTTAGTAACCTATTGTTACAGCCATAAAATTTCATATGTTTCTCACATTTTCTTTCTTAGGCTCACAAAAGAGCTTAAGATTTGAAATAGGGGTTTTGAAGCTTGTTGTTCTCCTCTCTGTAAAAGTGAGAAGATAAAGAAGTGTAAGAGCAACAGGACTGTTGAGACTCCCTTTCCTCTAAGATTTCACATTAAACATAAAAAAATCTAAATGGTAGCTCACCAAATGATGTCTGAATAAAAAGAATCAAAAGAAATCTGCAAAACGCTGTAAGTATCTAAATTACTTTTTTTGCTGCATAATTTTTCCTTTTGTTCAAGGACTTGCAGTGGGAAAGAAGGCTGTGTTCCCAGAAAAACAATTCCCAGAATGCACCATAATTTGTGCTGCATTTGAAGGCTCTACTCATTAGGGATACCTATGAGTTTCTTCTTTGTTTTTTAAGAGAGCGGAATCCAGCAATAACTCAAATGCCCAGACTTCTCCCCAGACATCATTTTTCTAACAGTCCAAGAGGAGCTGATTCAAGGTCAGAGGTCATAGGCTGTGCTCCATTTGCCAGCTGGCAGTAAGCTCCAAGGACAGAGGGTGCAAGAAGCGTGACGATTCCTCAAGATGCTCATTCACAGAGCATTGAGAGTATCCCCACGGATACCTCAGAAATACTCATTTTATCTCAGTTTGGTGGGTTGGAGAAAAGGGGGTCGATTTTCTGACGTAGCTTGCAGAGCTTCACATGATATGATCCCATCTCACTGAGGCTGACTTTATTTTACACCAATACAATAAAGCTTAAAAGAGGACAAAAAGTTTCTATTATAGATAAACATTATCTGCCCTGTGATTCTGAAAAGAGCAATGCTGACTAAAAGGCAATCAATCACCTGGAACTTCGATTGAGGGAGAAACAGGGGCTGGTGTAGTGTGAACACTCTACCTGAAGTAATAGGAAAACTTCCAGAGGGAAATCATGATATGAAAATGTTGGTCTACAGTTATTTGGGTAAGTTCTTTCCTATCTCAAACTTCTTCCTCAGAGTTTGTGTGCTGGTCCCATACCACATCCAGATTTTGACTGTCTTTCCCTTCCTAAATGGCTAAACTGAGATGCTGTGTGTAAGAAATGGAAAGTGACAAGATATGACCAAAGCATTGGAAATCAATCCAAACAAAATGTGCTTCTTAACTATAAGTGAACAGTTGAAAACAATTCTCTTTTATAGCCATGGAGATAAATACTCTGTTTTTATTAGGAAAAAATTGCTTTGGACTGAATAAAGTCATTTGATTAACAAGTCAAAGCAGATGGTTTATTGATATTTCAGAAAGGAGTTTACAAGGTCTAGTGAAAAAAGAGACCTAGCTCTGAATTAACAAATTACCCCAGTATATGGGACATTGACAGTTCACTGCTAATAGATTTATGGGCTACTGCTGGGTGTTTCATCCCCATTTGGTTTATTATGATAAAATATTGGGGCATGGGTAACCTATAGCCTTATTGCAATACGCTATATTGACCCTTGACCTTTAGGACCTGACAGCAAAACTACGTATCAGATTTTTAATCTGTCTTAATCTAATAGGATCAACATCAGTGTTGTGTGGTTTATTTTGAAAAGGCTATGCAATGTAACTAACATATGGCATGCTGGTTTGGGATTTGCTAGAATTCAGTAAGCTAAATCTCAGCGGTTACAAGAGTCATATGTTAAGATCCAGAAGTCATTGGCAAATTGGCATGTGGCTTGAGTAAAGAAAGTGTATGTAAAGAATCTCACTGTTCAACTCAGAAGGAAGTATTTTCTGCCTCTTGGAAAATTTCAGCATTTTTATTCTGAAATAAGTACCTCCCCTCCACCAAATCTGCCTTGTTATTTGATATTGTGTATCCTTTTCTCATATTTTCCATTCTTTCTTTTATGTCTAATTATTTAGAACAGTTATTTTATAGTCTCTGCTTAATACTATTATTAGAAATTCCTGGGCATCTAATACTGCTCAGTTGTGTCTGTTGACTGTTGGGATGGCCTGCTTTCTTTCTACATTTTCTAATTTTGAGTTTTGAGTTCATTTCTAGTGGAGCTCTACTTATGGGAATTTTTGGTTGAGGGCATGTCTTTCCAAAATTTTTTGCTTTTGCCTCTCCTAGGTGCTGCAGAGATTTTCCAACCCAGGTAGACTTTTAATGCCAACTTCTCAGTTTGGGAGTTCCTGAACCACGTAAGCAAGGCAAAAGTGACCCCCAAACTAAAATGAGTACAGGCTTGTATCTACGGATACTTAGAGGAAACTAGATACTTCATTTATCCCATTTATCTCCCAATCTATTTCCTTAATCTAGAGGCAGGGCTAGTCAAAAATGTTTACTTGAGCTCTGACTATCCCATTACAAATATTATTTTTTTTGGTTCCCTCTTTCAATTTGGGTGTAGTCTTCAGAGGACTTAAGTTTTATACATGGGAATCTTAGTTACAATCTGTGCCTTTCACAGGTCCAAGTTCTAGATGGCATTAAAACCACAGACCCTTGAGTACTGATATTGGCAAATTCCTCTAGGCAGCTACAGTGTTAGCTCACATTTATTTAGTTTCTACATCATCTTCATTTTAGGCTCCTGGAAAATAATTTTCCTTACTTCCTTGTTAGCTTTACTATGCACTCAACAAGATTTTTAAAAATACTTTACTCAGGAATACTTGATAGTAGTTTTGAGGATAGCAAATCTACCAAACTGTCAGAATTAGAAGCCAGAGACTTGTTTTAGAAATGTTCCCTTTTATGTAAGTGAATTAGGTAGAAGTGGGAAGGAAATTTAAAGCTCAAAAAAATTGTCCTGCCAACTTTACTTACTTTCTAACATATTTAATCAATGGCCTGATTTATTGCATCAGCCTACATATCTCATGACTGTATTCCTTCTGTTCAGTTTACAGGCACAGTGGTACATGCCTGTAGTCCCAGATACACAAAAAGCTGAGACAGGAGGATCGCTTGAGCCTAGGAGGTTGAGACCAGCCCAGGTAATACAATGAAATTTCCTCTCTAAAAATAAAAAAATCTCCCATATGTGAACTGCTGTAAGTGGCTAGTTTTGTGTAAATTATCAAATAATCAAATGTTTATGATATTGTAAATATTTAGCTTGACATTGTATTGTCAAAGGTATTTTACTTGAATCATTCCAAGTATGGAAATCATGGTATTAAATGATTTCAGATACATTTCAGAAATCTGCGGGCCTCTAAACATTTCTGCTTTTCTATAGATGCAGTCACTAACTGACTAATATAACTAATGCGTCATCCTTCTGTGACTCTCATATTTCTTGCTGCCTAAATACCGGATGCAAGAATCTGCTTTTGGATTAATATATATTGACACCAAAAACGAATTACCTAGCCAAAATACAATAAAAAGGAAATGACAGAAGGTAGAATTACAAATATATATATATATATATATACACACACACATATATATATATAAAACAAAAAATATGTATTTCTTCCAGATAGAGGAAAGGTTGATTGAAATAGCCATAAGGAAGAAACCAACATTGAAGAAAACAAGAAAAAACTGATATATTTCTTTTGGTTTCTTCCTTTTCTTTTTTTTTTTTTTTTTGAGTTGAAGTTTCACTCTGTCACCCAGTGACACTGGAGTGCAGTGTCACACTCATGGCCATTGCAGCCTTGACCTGCTGAGCTCAGGTGATCCTTCTGCCTCAGCTTTCCAAGTAGCTGGAACCACAGGCATGTGCCACCATGCCCAGCTAATTTTTTTATTTATTGTAGAGACGAGATCTTGCTCTTTGACCAGGCTGATCTCGAACCCTGAGCTTAGGCAGTCCTCTCACCTCCACCTCCCAAAGTGCTGGGGTTACAGGGGTGAGCCACTGCACCCGGCTTGTTTCGGTTTCTTCTAAAAGATCATGGACATGTTTCAGAAAATATACTAATTTCATGGCATGTTATTTGGTATGCAATTTTAAAATTATTTTTCTTACTCTGTGCTTTTGTAATAGTACTTATTGGAAAGATGAGAGAGATCAGTTACTAATAAAGTAATACAAAGGCTCTATAAGCACTATTTTTGAAGTACAGGCAATGAAGTTATTGCTGCCTTGTCCATATAGTGAGTGGAGAGTGTATCAATCTCAAACTTAAAATTTTGCTTCAGTTGGATACTAAAATTCTTAAGATGTGTTCTGTAGCCTTCCCCCACCCCTCACTGTAATAGGATCTACAGCAAAAAAAGTCAGAGAAAAAGAATCCACTTAGCAAAAAAATTATTTTAAATTTTAGTATTATAAAGATGGGAGCAAGATTATTTAATTGACTGGAAAAAACTGGTACATAGATATTTCCATTCTTCCCAAAGGACTTTTAGTAACTCCAATTGTTATTTCAGTATGGGTTTTTTATTCAACTTTAACACTTTGACTCACTGTCTGATAATTTCTGCCTATGGTTCACAATATCTGATTTAAAACATACATCTACACACACCCACACACTGCCTCCACATACTTCATTCTGGAACTTTCACTCACTTCTGCCATTCTGTAAATGTATTGCTCAACTCAAAAAAAAAAAAAAAGATACTTTCCTTCTGAAGGTAGAGGAAGCAATAGAATAAAGTGGATTAGCTATTGCCTTTCAAAAATTATACTGTAAATTAATTCAGTATTAACTGTGGTTCATGAAAAAAGTCACCACTACACTTTGAAAAAATCATCTAAAATAAAATGAATCAGATGACATTTTCCTTAAGTAAATAAGAGGAAAAAAGGCTAAGTTATCCTGAATTTGTGAAAGGGAAAAGATCAGAAATCAGAAAGTATATGTAAATTTGCACCAAATTTTAATGCCACAGCAGTGCTAAACAATATCTGCATCTGAGGAGAGCATAGTGATAAATGGGACGGGAATGCATCCTTTACTGCCTTTTTTACTTTTCTTTAGTGACTAGCTTACAGTTGGATACTAAAATCCTTATGATGTATTCTGTAGCCTTCCCCCACCTCTCACTGTAATAGGATCTACAGAAATAATTTAAAGGCCTGTTTTCTCTAAGCTTTCTTTCTCTACCCCCGCCGCCCTTTTTCTTTCCACAGGCACAAGCTACCTCAAGTGAACTAATCCTGCTGGTAAAATACAGTATTTCTGGTCTTTATTCTAATCTATCAATTGCCCTCAGTTTTATTTAAAAGATTGTAAATTAACTCTGATGGAAATTATCATTTTTGATTTGTCTTCTCTTCAGACTTGACTTTATATCATCTATTTTTTTAAAAGTTGCTGTGTTTCTCTCTCTCTCTCTCTCTCTCTCTCTCTCTCTCTCTGTCTCTCTCTCCACTCCCTCCCTTCTCCTTCCATTTGTCCATAAGAGGCATATAAAATATACTTGTAGCATTTGAGTTTTCATTCTATCTCAAAATTTTATTCCAGAATCTTTACTCTTTGGAAAACTAAAACCCCAATGGTCAATATGGCTTTAAATATCTCAAGTAAAAACTTTTTTGTGGCCAGGCACGGTGACTCAAGCCTGTAAACCCAGCACTTTGGGAGACTGAGGTGAGAGGATTGCCTAAGCCCATGGGTTCGAGAACAGGCTGGGTCACTTGGCGAGACCTCATCTCTACAATAAATCAAAAAATTAGCTGTGTGTGGTAGCGCACACATGTAGTTCCGGCTACTTGGAAGCCTGAGGGGGAAGGATCGCCTGAGCCCAGCAGGTTGAAGTTGGGGTGGCCATGGGCATGCCACTGCATTTCCGTCTGGGCGATGGAGTGGGACTCTAACTCAAAAACAAACAAACAAAACCAAAATACTTTTTTGTAAATGAAAACTTTATTTTATATTTGAAATTTATAGACATAAAAGTGAACCTGTAGAATAAGAATAAATAAGATTTGTTAAATGATACAAACTATCTATAGTAAACTGTTGAAGATGTTTGAACAGTTAGGAAGCTGGGCATATTGCTAGGTAACTCTAGAACAGAATCCACTATGGTTTAGGGACAGAATACTGATAATGTGATATCAAGTCTACAGAGTTAGTCTTAAACAATGGAGAGATGCAACCTAAGCATTTTTGTTTCAGTAAAACCACCCCTAATGAGATCATGAACCAGCTTCAGAAAGATAATGAAGCATTTTGAATTGTGCATATTTTTCAGATCTGAACTGATTGCCATGGCTAATGGTGCTTCATTTCTTCCTCCTTTGAATTGAGTTGTGCTTATGGAGAAATAAACAGCAGGCCCCCAAGCCAAAGCAACAACATTTTAAAAGCATTTTAAGAGTTGTGATAAAGGCAGTGGTAGACATAAGTGCCAGCCTAGATGATGCATTTGAATATCTCTGTTTAGTTTAACTAAGTCCTCCAAGATAAACCTATACCAATATCCCAATTTATGCCATTCTCAAATTAGCATAAATTTCCTTTTATCAATTGTTCATAGTTTGTCTTGAGTTTTTAACCTATAAAAAGAAATAAAAACCTACTTAAAAGTGGAAAAAAATTGAGAGGCACAAATGAATCAAATTTATAATTAAAAGAAGACTGCAGTTACAACTAAACACAGTAGGATATACTTTTGAAAAGCTGCTGCTGTGGAAACAGAACCCCAGTGCCATATAGAGTAAGCCCTGGGTCAGGAGTTCCAGTAATAACTGGCTGATCCTTGGTAAGTCTGTGTTTTTGCTTTCTTACTTTTAAAATAAGGAAAGTATATAAGATGGACTCTACGTGCGACTTTAAAAAAAAGAAGAAGAAAAGGAAAAAAGAAAAGCAAACAGGTTAGGTGTGGTGGCTCATGCCTGTAATTCTAGTACTTTGTGGGGCTGAGGCAGAAGAATTGCTTGAGGCCAGGAGCTCAAGATCAGCCTGGGCAACATAACCAGAACTTGTCTCTACCAAAAAATAAAAAAATTAGCCAGGCGTGGTAGCATGTGCCGGCAGTTCCAGCTACTCAGGAGGCTGAGGTGGGAGTCACTTGAGCCCAGGAGGTCAAGGCTGTGGTAAGCTGTGATCACACCACCGCACTCCAACCTAGGTGGCAGAGTGAGACCCTGACTCAAATGAATAAATAAATAAATAAAAGCAAACAGTTAAAATGAAGACTATAATAGCCACTGTAAAATGTTTTATAGTCAGAAGACAGAGCAGGATGGAACAGTTTTTAAAAGTTTAAAAAGAGATTTTAAAAAGGCAATCAATTCTACCTCAAATTAAATTTATAGGAAGGTTAAAAAAAACCTGTTGGATAAACAGCATTGATGAAAGAAATGAATGGAAGAAGAATCATTTAGGAAATAGAGAAGAGGGGAGAATGAAAGGATATAGTAATGCCAAGTGCAAGGAAGGCAGACTTAAAATTAGGAAAACAAAAAAGCAAAATGAAATAATGCTCAATAGGAGAATTAAAAGAAATCAGAAAGGATTAAAAATACATTCAAAACAGGAGTGGGAAAGAACTACTATAAAACACAACAAATGAATATTTTGCAGGAATGCTAATAATAGTTCTTATGCTTAGCAACTCTAAAAAAGGTGAATGACAAGAAAATCAAGAACATTATCAAGAAGCCAGTAATTGAAGCCAATAATTGAAAAAACAATCCACAAACCTAAAGGTTTAATAAAAAGATTGGAAAGACAGTTATATATAATTATATTTATATCTACAGATATGTGTAGACTCAAGAATGTTTAGAAAACTGTGAACATTGGCTGGGCATGGGAGGCCAAGGCAAGAGCATTGCCTGAGCCCAGGGGTTTGAGACCAGCCTGGGCAACTTGGCAAGACCTCATCTCTACAATAAATCCAAAAAAATTAGCCGGACATGGTGGCGCCCACCTGTATTTTCAGCTAATTGGAAGGCTGAGGTGGAAGGATCACCTGAGCCCAGCAGGTCAATGCTGGGGTGGCCATGAGTGTGCCCCTACACTCCAGCCTGGGGGACTAAGTGAAACTCCAACTCAAAAAAAAAAAAAAGAAAAGAAAACTGTGAACATCAATAATCAATCTTAGAGTCCAAAGATAAACTCACTATAAAAGGACAACAATAACAACAACAAAAGATTCTACTTCTACATTCTCTTATGTTATATATCCTAGCATTGACTCCATGAAAACTGTAAACTCACTGCTAACTCATGTATAAAGAGCTAAGAAAAAAAACCAACTAATTGGTTACTAGCAACTCTAATTTTTACTAAACAAATCTATGTCAAATAAACCACATAGGTTTTGCATAAAATTTAGTTTACTTAATAATGACAGTTTAGAAGAGAGAGCAAGACTATTTGAATATCATCAGGTGTTTTATAACACCTAATTACTATTTAATAAACTTTTTGTGAAAATAAATTGATTCCAAGAAAATAAAATTATTATGACCTGGTTTTTATATAATAGAGTCTGTAAAGATGACACTAAAGTCCCACTATTTCATTTTGGTAACATATTGCCTGAGAACATGCAATTGCAATGAATTCAGTACAAAAGAAAGTGAACTTAAAATTCATCATACCATATGTTAGAATGTGATTAATGAGCCAGGAATAAAGAATAGTGATCTACGGTAAAAGTAATGATAACAACAACAAAAAAAAACCCCCTAAGAAATAGAGTTAAACTTCACATTTCTTTCCTTTTTATCAGTATCTAAAATAATCACAGACTCTTTTATTTTAAGTTAATACAATACATATCCTATCCCCAGGTTTTATGCACAAGGAAAATATGTGACTCTTTTGAAATTTCTTCTCCAAATTTTGTGAAAAGATAGAGTAGCTATGAAGAAAAATAAGTTGTAAGAAAAAAACATTTTAGGTTGGCATTCAGAGATATTTGCAGAATTCAGGGATGCTTTAGAAATCCATATGGGAACACAAATTAAAAGATACTGTAGACTCTATTATGAATATCTCTATAAATGTCAACATCACTGTAAAGGAAAATAACAATAACTCAGCAAATTCAAAGCATGATGAAAGGATTAGAGGATAAATACTAGATGAAGTTTTCCAAATGATTTAAATGGTCTTACATTTTGTATCTACAGTTTGGATGCTTGCTTTTTTTCTACACAGTATAGGAGTGGTATACAATAATTTAAAAAAATAGAGAGATTATCTCATTCCATAATTAGAATATGTGCATGACAACAATATATCAGGAAAACATGGAAATCTAATGCCCTGATTAAAATAATTCTGTAACTGCATAGTTCTTGTTTTTTTCCTTAAGCTTCCAGTCTGATGCCTATTTTTTTTTTGAGTTGGAGTCTCACTCTGTCATCCAGACTGGAGGGCAGTGGCACGCTCCCCGCCACCGCAGCCTCGACATGCCGGGCTCCGGCGATCCTTCCGCCTCAGCCTTCCAAGTAGCTGGAACTATAGGCTCGCGCTACCATGCCTGGCTAATTTTTTTGATTTATTGTAGAGATGAGGTCTCACCAAGTTGCCCAGGCGGGTTTCGATCCCCTGGGCTCAGGTAATTCACTCACTTCAGCCTCCCAAAGCGCGGGATTAAAGGCTGAGCCACCAAATCCTGGCTTATTTTTTTTTAATGCTTCCAGTCCATTGTCTATTTGTAGTTATTTTTATATTTGACTAATTTAATTCAAAGTGTAAAAAACAAAGGGTAACAATCTAAAATTAGGAAAAAATTTTCAGGAAATTCTCTGAAGAGATAGCATAATTGAGTAATTTAAAAAAGGAAGGCAATAATAAAAAAGCCAGAAGCAGAATAAATTACACATTTGTTAAAATGAAATAGGAATGATATCTTTTAAAAGATTAACTTCTGAAATAACTAGACAAAAGAGAGGCAATCAATAATTCTAATCTTAACATTCATAGAAAAGGCAAGAAAATATCCCCCATTATCTTCCAAGAAATCCCTAGTAATAGTTATCAGAATCCAGGGCAAACCTATATAATAGAATTATATAAATTTAGGCAATAACCATGATTACTGATAAACTTATGCAACTCATTACCCCCCAAAAGCAGTAGACTGACAAATCAGAAAAAAATTATACATAGTATGAATGCCAGATCTATAACTTTTTTTTTTTTTGAGTTGGAGTCTCACTCTTGTCACCCAGCCTGGAGTGCAGCAGCACGCTCACAGTCACCCCAGTGTTGACCTGCTGGGCTCCAGCAAGCCTTCCACTACAGCCTTCCAAGTAGCTGGAACTACAGGCACGCGCTACCTTGCCTGGCTAGTCTTGAACCCGCTGGCTCAAGCAATCCACTTGCCTCGGCCTCCCAAAGTGCTGGGATTACAGGCTGAGCCAATGAGCCCGGCCACTTTGTACATTCTTATTGTATATTATATGAAATTTGTTATGTTTTAAATGGAAGAGCTGTACTTCCACACTGGGAAGGTTTATTGAAAGAAGTGGATGGGTGATGGGGTTCATTTACTTTTGTAAATATTTTAAGGCAAACAAACTGTTTTTGTATTGCACATGTATTCAAGTAGCCAAATGATTAACATAAAAACACAAGAAAGAACCTTAGAAATGATTTGGTCTAACCATCCATTCAATATAGGATTCTCCTCAGTTTTTCAAACTAAAATGTCAATTTATTTTATTAACACTATTTTCTCCAACCAGGTGGGAGTGTTCCTTCCTTCTTCACTGTGCCCTACATGACCTTATGCATAAAAAGAGAAGTTTGAGACAAGATCTCAAAATATTAATTCTAACCATGAATTCTCAGATATTTGTTGCTAGTTGAAACTTACTGGGAGCCTAATCACCACCTGTAGCTTCATGATTCGTTTTTTTTTTTTTCAGTGTAAAAGAAGGCAGCATTCTTAAATCATAAAAAATGAAGATACATACAATATTGTGTTGAGATAACTTTTTAAAAAGCGTTAATCATAACGGTCCCCAACCTTTTTAGTATCAGGGACCAGTTTCGTAGAAGACAATTTTTTCACGGACTGACAGGAGGTGGGAGGAGATAGTTTTGGGATGATTGAAGTGCATTACATTTATTGTATACTTTACTTCTATCATAATTACATTGTATTATATAATGAAATAATTATACAACTCATCATAATCCAGGAGCCTGGGGCTTGTTTTCCTGCAACTAGACAGTCCCATCTGGGGGCGATGGAAGACAGTGACACCCAAAGTGTATTGCTTATGTCCAGTCTACTACGTAATCTCGTTTTAGTTGCTATCACTGCAGAAAACCCCGCTTCACAAAGATGGGATATTGGAAGTGGAAGCAGGCTTTTCAGTGCTTTTGTGGCAATCTCAAGATATTCTGCCTTGACTTTAATCCAGAATGCATGGAGATTTAAAGTGGTCTCAAACATACTTTTAAAGCCACCATCATCAGCGATCTCAAGCAGTTGATCCTCTTCTAGTATGGACAAAGTCAGTTCACCTGACTTATTCACAAATGGGCCACAGATTCATTCCTTCCCAGTTCGGGGTCTTTTGTAGTTGGGAAGTAATATTCAAATTCTTTTGAAAGCTGAGTTAGGTGACCATGCACCAGCTGGGTTCAGTCTCTTTCAAAATCTCTGCTAAATGAAACATTGTCAAAAATCCTAATGTTCACTCGTAGTCTCCATAATTCCAGTTTGGCTTTGAATACACCCACTTTATCAGCTGACTTGAACACAGCTGTCGCATTCTCCCCTGAAGTGACACATTGAGTTTGTTGTGCAGGTTGAATATGTTACACAAGTAAGCAAGTTTTGCAGTCCATTCTATGTCGCTCAAATGCGCTGCCAGTAGTGACTGTTTTTCTAAAAGAAATCCCTGAGGCAGCTCTCATAACTCAAAAATTCTGGCCACTTACTTATCTTTAGAAGGTCATCTCACTTCTGTGTATACGAGAAGAGGTATATGTTCTGTGTCCTCTGTTCACAGAGCTGCAGGAACAACCATGAGTTAAGGACATGTACTTTAATGTGGTTGATAATTTTAATCACATTCTGCAAAACGTTAAGCTCAGGTGACATTTTTCGGCTAGCCAGCATTTCTCTATGGATGACACAGAGCATAGACTCACATTCAGAAGTGACCTCTTTGACCTGAGTAGTGAAACCAGAAAGCTGTCCAGTCATGGCAGCCACGCTGCCCGTGCATATCCCAACATAAAATGACCAATTCAGTTTTCCTGATATGTAATCATTCAAAGACTTGAATAGTACTGCAGTTGTGGGATTGGTTGGCAACAAAAGTGCACATAACATATCCTCATGCGCATCGTCCTGAAAAATATATTGCACAAAAATAAACATTGTTGCCTTGTCAACATTGGTAGACTTATCAACTTGGATTGCGTAGTATAACTCATTGATCCTCTTTGACAATTGTGTCTCACTATCCTCTGCTATTTCATTAATTCATCTAGTTATGTTGCTAGCTGAAAGAGGAACATGTGCCACCTTTCGAACTGAAAACTCTCCTAAAAATTCATGACAAATGTCCTCAGCAGCAGGCAGAATCAACTCTTCACCAATAGAAAAGGGCTTCTTAGCTTTAGTAATGCAGTTAGCCACTAGCAGTGAGGCTCTCAATGCGGACACATATGATCAAGTGATGGCCTTCAATAATTGCTTCTGTTCTTTGTGTTCACTTTATCTTTTGGAAAATTCCAAAGGCTTGTATTTTAATACAGTCTGCTTGTTCTCCATTTGGCGAAGCAGTTTTGAAGGTTTCATTCCTTTGTTGAATAGCTGATCACCACATGTTATACAGAGCGGGCTTAGAGAATGTGAATCACCTGTTGCAATGAACCTGTAATTTAAGTAGGACTCTTGGTATTTTATTTTAAATGCAGCTTTCTTTTTGTTGACAGTCTTAGAGTCTTCTTCTTTTTTTCTTTTTATTGAGTTGAGGTCTCTGCCACCCAGGTTGGAGTGCAGTGGCATGCTCATGGCCACCGCAGACTCAACCTGCTGGGCTCAGATGATCCTTCGCCTCAGCCTTCCAAGTAGCTGGAACCACAGGCATGCACCACCATGCCTGGCCAGACAGTCTTAGAGTCTTCTGCTGTCTCATCATTGGGTCTTTCCCCCTTTTCAAAGAGACTCTCCAGTGATGTTTGTTTTTCACTTATTTTGGTGAGCCCATTAGTTTGTGGACTTACCAAAACTGTGACTGAGACAACTGTGCAGTGCAAGAAAGAGGCATGGATGGAAGTGGTAAATAAAATAATAGGAAGGCCATATGCAGACTAAAATAAGTGTCAGATTCTGACTTAAAGTCTGCCACCAGATGCAGCTGTACACTTGAAGTGCATCATCTCACTTGCCACTCACTGATAGGGTTTGATATGGGTCTGCAAGCAATTGATTATGGCCTCTGTGCAGTCAAACCTCACTGCTAATGTTAATCTGTATTTGCAGCTGCTCCCTAGCACTAGCATCATCACCTCAGTTCCACCTCAGATCATCAGGCATTAGATTCTCATAGATCTCTCACATGTGCAATTCACAATAGGGTTCACGCTCCTATGAGAATTTAATGCTGCTGCTGTTCTGACAGGAATCAGAATTTAGGCAGTAATGCAAGCGATGGAGAGTGGCTATAAATATAGACAAAGCTTCATTCACCTGCCCACCGCTCACCTTCTGCTGTGCAGCCCGGTATCAGTTTGTGGCCTGGGGGTAAAGGGATTCCTTCATTTATTATTTAGAATGACTCATCGCCAATGGATGATAACATTTTTGGGTTACCTGATTTACGTTGCAGTCATTGGAATGTTGCATTGCTATACGAATTCAGATCTGTGGCTTATTTCTTTTAGTTGTTATTCATCTAAGTCTCAATTGTAACACTTTTCTGATGGTTACTCTTGTTTATGCTCTTTATTGGTTGCTGGTAAGAACGTACACCTATTTTGCAAATAATGCAAGCAGCATTGGGATATAGATGTAACATAGGCCTAAGAAAATTTTAGGAAGTAATCAAGGGAGCCTATATGTACTTTATTTTTTAAAATTTCTTATTTATTTATTTATTTATTTATTTTGAGTTGGAGTCTCATTCCACCTCCCAGGCTGGAGTGCAGTGGCACACTCATGGCCACCCCAGCATCCACCTGCTGGGCTCAGACAATCCTTCTACCTCAATCTTCCAAGTAGCCAGAACTACAGGTGTGCACTACCACGCCCAACTAATTTTTTGATTTATTGTAGAGATGAAGTCTTGCCAAGTTGCCCAGGTTGGTCTCAAACCCACAGGCTCAGGCAATCCACTTGCCTTGGCTTCCCAAAGTGCTGGGATTACAGGCTGAGCCACTGAGACCAGCCCTATATGTGCTTCAATATAAATCAGAATATATTAGAAAGAATCAATTTGTAAGTTTAATTTTGGAGATAAGGGGTAAGTTTAAAGATAAGGGGTAAGGTATGGGGCTCAGTATAAGTTATATGAGGGGGGATCCCCCCAAAACACAGAATTATCTTTTGGAGGTCAGGCCCTTTGTAGCACAGGCTTTCCCAACTAGGTAAGTATTCTAGGAACCCATCAGCATCAGTTTCCCAGCTAGCATTGTTGTGAGAGTCTGCATTCAGCTTCAGTGAATGTTTTTTGGAGATTCTTTCAATGTATTTGCCCATTTCTTAATGGGTGATTTATGAGCACACCTGCCCACACCACACTGAGTGATCAGTAGTTTTTGACCAAAAATGGCATGACTTCCATGCCCCACCCTCCCTATTCACCCTATCTAACTCCAAGTGACACATTTTTTTGTTTCACTGCATGAAGAAAGTCCTCAAAGGGAAATGTTTTGCTGACGTGGAAAAGAGGTAAACAAAAAAATGGCAGAAGCACTAAAAGTCATCAAAATTAACGAGTTCTAAAACTGTTTTGAGCAGTGGATAAAGCATCTTGATAGGTGTATTGTATCAAACAAAAAGTACTTTGAAGGTGACTGAATTTTAAACATGTAAGAATAAATACACACTTTTAAAATAAATTCCAGGCTTTTTGTGGGTCCCCCCTCATATATCTGAGGAAGGGAGAGTTACCTATATGGAATATGAAGTAGAATCAGCAATTATGAATGGAAAGACAGACAAAATAGCACAGGGTAATTTGCTGATGATGAATATACTTTTCTTCAGTGTTATAGGGCTTAATCATTTTTATTATTACTTCTATTTTGTCAACAGTAGTTAGGTACCAACTTGAGACAAAATGAATTCTGTCTTCTAGATGTCTTTTTACTAAAGGTATGAAGAACAGTCTATTCTTTCTGTGACATGCAGTATATGTAGCTACAATCTTCAAAATCACCATAACATAAATTCGTATCGACTTTGTTATTCATTTTCATCCTTAGGTCTTTTCTGAGCATTTGATGACTTTCAGCTCTCACTCCCTTTGAATTTCTATTTTGTTTTATTGTTTTTCTCTTAATGCAGTAGTTTCTATTTTGCAGGGGCAGAATCTCGTTTTGTTATTTCCATTTCATATTTCTAAGTTCTCTGAATACCTTTATATTGCTTTGCTGCCCTTACTGATATTTGCATCATCTCCTAATTTAATAGCATCTGTGAATTTCATTAACATGCTTTTCACTCCCTTTTCTACATTATTAATGCAGCAGCTGTATAGGACAGGGCATAACACTGATCCTTGCAGCACCTAGACACATTCCCCAACTTGATACATTGCCATTTATGATTTATCAATAATTTTTATGGTTCTCCAGCCAGTTTTGAATCCATGTGATTCTGCCTATATCCAGAACAATTTGAATTAATTGTGCACAGATGTCATGAGACACTACATCAAATGCTTCACTAAATTGTAGAAATACTACATCTTCATATTTTTTTCATTTACTGATATTCTATTTTTAAAAATATTTTCAGACTAGCTTAATGTTTATAAATCTCATGATCTGTCTATATACATTCATTTCTCTTTTCATATTTGTACAATTATTTTCAATGTGATGAATATAGATGGCACAATGATCTTTATTTTTGAACACTTTTTTAAACTTTTAATTTTGGAATAATTTTAGATTTACAGAAAGGTTACAAAGATAGCACAGAACTCCCTAATACCTTCCCTCCAGCATCCCCTAATATCAATATCTTATAAAACCAGGGTAAATTAGTCAAAATTAAGAAATTAATATTGATATGATGCTATTAACTAAATTATACACATTCAAATTCCACCTGTTCTCCCATTACTGTCCTTTTTCTCTTCCAGAATCCAATCTAGAATAGCACATTGCATTTAGTGGTCATGTCTCCTTAGTCTCCAATTGACTGTGACAATTTCTCAGCTTTCCCTTGTTTTTCATCACTGTTATAGACTGAATATTTGAGTTTCCTCAACCCCCACACTTCAGTTCATATATTGAAACCTAACCTACAATGGGATTTGGAGGTGTGGCCTCTGGGAGGGGATTAGGTCATGAGGGAGAAGCCCTCAGGAATGGGATTAGTGCCTTTATAGATGTGACCCCAGAGAGCTCTCTTGTTCCTTTAGCCAAGTGAGATTATAGCAAGAATAAAGGTCTATGAACCGGGAAGCAGGACAAGACCAGAAGCTAAACTCTGCTGATGTCTCAGTTTTGGACTTCATAGCCTCCAAGACTGTGAGAAATAACAGTTTGTTCTTTATAGGCCACCCAGTCCATAGTATTCTGTTATAACAGCCCTGAATGAACTAAGACAACCACCTTGACACGTTTCCTACCCCACAACTCCTATTTATTTTTGGCTCTTGGGACTATGTCATGTTTTCAATATGAAAAAAAGCAGTAAGTTGAATACAAAATAGAATGCTAAAGTGTAGAATAGGACAAAACCAAGGTTAGGAGAGAAAAAAGACAATAGCTAGAGTAAGAGGTGAGATGTTGCAAAAAAGATAAAGGGTGTCCCATCCCCTCTCCCCTGGGGAATGACTCCAACATTTAGGTGGCAGTACACAATTTTTCACATAAGCCAATGATATTATTCCTTTCTGGGGGCTAAGAAAATGTGGGGGTGGGGAGGGTATTTCTGAAGGCTTAGGGGCCAAGGCTTCTCTCTTTCCCCTCTTGATTCTTTTCCTCAATTAGGGAAAAGGAAGGAAGCCAACATGTGAGGAAGGTAAAGTGGTAGAGAGAAGGATCATCCTTGACAGAGTAGGGACGGTGACTCATAAGATGAGGTGGTCTAGGTCCCGGTATGTTGGCATGGTCAGCAAGAGGGTATGGAAACAGATGTCATAAAGGGTCTCATTGTCAATGCAGTAGGTCTCATCAGTGTTTTATACCAACTAATGAATGGAGAGGGTGATGTTGCAGGGCTCAACCACAATGTCAGCCACTTTGGGTGAGGGTACCACACTGAAGGTGTTTATGATGTGGTCAGGATACTCTTCTAAGATCTTGCCAATGAGAAGGGCATCCATTCAAGTGCCCCTGCCCACTGAATGGGTCAGTTAGCCTGCAGTCACACTCTTGGCCTCCTTCTATACCACATTCAGGACCAATCAGCCTCCTCTGTATAATGGCCTCTGGCCCAGTTGTTGCCTCTCCTATACTGGCCAAAAACAAAATTGTCTGATCTGAGGATCTGACCAAAAGGATCTCAGTGAACAGAGCTGATGGTTACAGGTTCTAGATCTACCAGGATAGTACAAGGAGCATATTTGCCACTTGTAGCTTCATTATAGTAAAAGGAGACATGGTCCAGCTGCAGGCCATTGTTCCAGTGATAGCTGCCTGTGGGGTTGATACTATGTTCATCACTAATCACCTCCCAGAACTTGGCGCCAATTTGGTTGCCATATTGACTGGCCTGGATGTGTGATTTTCCTCTGGTTAAAATTTTTTAATTTTTTTGCTCACCTCAAGGTATACCTGGGGCAAGAAAATATGTAATTTTTTTCCTTTACCATTCACAGGTTGAAAGGATGGACTGTACTTCAGAGGCTGGAGCCGTGAGGTCTGAACAGAGTAGCAGAAAGATTCTGAGAGGTCTTGACGCTTTTGAAGAGCACTGGCCAGGTATTTTGTAGACAATCTTTCAATTTGGGTTTGTCTGATGTTTTCTCATAAGACTAGGGGTGTTGTAAGACTACCCCAAAAGCAAAATACCCTTCTCATTGCATCATACTGTGGGTATATGGTACTACCATGACTTATCACTGGTAATGTTAACTTTGATCACTTGATTAAGGTGGTGTCTGACAGGTTTCTCCATGGTAACTTAGAATTTTTCTGTTTCTACACTCTATTCTATGCATTCTCAGTGGAGGTTATTATAATGCCACTGAGGGAATAAAAACTGGTTCTTGGAGGGTAAAAATAACTTACTTTTTATGGATAAAATATGGTTTTACATATACTACATAAACATACATGTAGCATATTTGTAGTATTAATATTTCATTGAGGGAAGAGAATATTTTAGGAAAAGATATCTAAAAATTCATGTCTTTGTGTATGTGTATGAGGGGGAAGGAGTAATAAAAAATACTACTCTGTTTATTGAAAGCAAGTTACTAAGCCTAGACCACACTCAAGGAGAAAGAAACTGTGCCCTTCCTTCCACAGTAGGAGATAACTATATATATTATTTGGAATTCTTCTGTAAGAATATTCTTTGTCACTCCTATTCAACATACTACTGGAACTCCTAGCCAGAATACCCTGGCAAAAGAAATAAATAAAAGGTATCCAAATTGGCAAGAAGGAAGTCCAATTATCTCTGTTCATTGATGACATGATTGTAAACATAGACAATCCTAAAACCACCTAGAGACTCCTAGACCTCATAAATGACTTCAGTAAAATTTCAGGATACAAAATCAATGTAAAAAAATCAGCAGCATTTTTATACACCAATAACACTCAAGCCAAGAACCAAATCAAGAAATCAGCAGCATTTTTATACACCAATAACACTCAAGCCAAGAACCAAATCAAAAGCTCAGTCCTACTTACAACAACCACAAAAGAAAGAAAATACATAGGAATACATTTAACCAAAGAAGTGAAATATTTCTACCAGGAAAACTACAAAACACTCTTGAAAGAAATCAAAGATGACACAAACAAATGGAAAAACATCCCATGCTCACAGATCAGAAGAATCAATATTGTTAAAATCGCCATACTGCCCAAAGCAATCTATGAATTCAATGAAATCTCTATCAAATGACCAGCATCATTTTTCACAGATCTAGAAAAAATTATACTAAAATTCATATGGAAGCAAAAAAAGAGTCACATAGCCAAAGAACTCCTAAGCAAAAAGAACAAAGCTGGAGACATCACATTACTAGACTTAGAACTTTACTATAAAGCTACAGTAACTGAAACTGCATAGTACTGGTACAAAAACAAACACATAGACCAATGGAACAGAACTGAGAACCCAGAAATAAAACTGCCATCTTACAACCATCTCATCTTTGACAAAGTTGACAAAAACAAACACTAGAGAAAGGACACTCCATTCAACAAATGGTGCTGGGAAAACTAACTAACCATATGCAGAAGAATGAAGCTGGACCTCTTCCTCTCATCATATACAAAAATTAACTAAAGATGAATTAAAGACTTAAATGTAAGACCTGAAACTAAAAATCTTAGAGAGATTTTTTTTTTTCTAGAAAACCTAGGAAAACTTTGCCTCGGCAAAGAATTTATGACAAAGACCCCAAAAGTAAATGCAACAATAACAACAAAAATAGACAAATGGGACTTGATTAAACTAAAAAGCTTCTGCATAGCAAAAGAAATAATCAACATATTGGACAAAAAGTCCATGGAATGGGAGAAAATATTTGCAAATTATGTCTCAAAGGACTAATATTTACAATCTACAAGGAACTCAACATAACATGAAAAAAACAAACAACCCCATAAAAAAGTGGGTAAAAGACATGAACAGACCCTTTCCAAAAGATATATAAATGGCCAACAACGTATGACAAAATGTTCAACATCACTAATCACCAGATAAATGCAAATTAAAGCCACAGTGAAAAATCATCTTACACCAGTCAGAATGGCTACCATTAAAACGGCAAAGAATAGCACAGGTTGGTGGGGATTTGGAGAAAAGGAAATGCTCATACACTGCTGGTAGGAGTGTAAACTAGTTCAACCACTATGGGAAAACAATATGAAGATTTCTCAGAGAACTAAAACTAGAACTACCATTTGACCCAGAAATCCCACTACTGGCTATCAAATTCAAGGAAAATATATAATTATATAAAAAAGAAATCTACACTTGGATGTTCATCACAGCACTATTCACAACAGCAAAGTCATGGAACCAACTCCTAAGTACCCATCAATGGTGATTTAATAAAGAAAATGTGGCACATTGACACCATGGAATACTACACAGCCATAAAAAAAAAAAAACACCATGTTCTTTGCAGCAACATGGATGGAGTTGGAAGCCATTGCCCTAAGTGAACTAACTCAGGAGCAGAAAATGAGACACTGCATGTTCTCACTTATATGTGGGAGCTAAATGGACATAAAGATGAAAATAATAGATGCTGGGGACACTAAAAGTAGGGAGGCAGAGAAGGAAGGTTCAGAAACTACTTATTGGGTACAATGTTCACTATTGGGAAATGAGGATAGAAGAAGTCCAGTCCCCACCATTATGTGATATGTCCATGTGGCAAATATGCACTTGTACCCCCCGAATCTAAACTTTAAAAAACAATGTTTTTTATTTTGGTCCCTTTCCTGTTAATAGTTTGGGTCTGTGTTTCTGTCTCAGTTTAGCATTTCCAAGAAGCAAATGCCCAGATGAGATAAGACATGCAAAGATTTATTAGCTGATTTACCTAAGCAAGATGAAAGGGAGGGAGCAAAGGAAGACGAGAGCCTGCAGACTGTAATATAGATCTGTTACCTGTGATGGAGAAAAAAAAGGAAGGAGGCTTTGGTAGGAAAAGTCTCAGACTGCTGCATGTTTTCTTTTTCTTTTTTTTAGAAGATGAAAGCAAGTTTAATAAATAAATGGAGAAACAGGAAAATGACTACCCTACAGACAGAGCAGCCCATGTGGACTTGCAGCACATTTCTAAGAAATTTTGGCCTTGCTGATGGGGAGTTCCTGAACTAAAGTATCCCATTAAAGTGCCCTGCATTTCACAGAAAGAATCTACATTAGAATTCCTATCATATGCAGACACTGCTTAGAAAGATCACTTAGGAACCATAGTCTTGGAACATCTCAGGGGTAAGCTCTAAAGGGTAACAACTGTGGCTATCAATCAGTTAAGCTCCCTGCAGCAGGACATCTAAGCAACATAATTTCATGTCTACCACAGTTACTAATTTTACAGCTTTATTAAGACATTAGAAGTTATTTTTGTAAGATTATCTAATTCATTTCCCAATCTAGATAGTATCTTTTTACCTTTCTAAACATAGCTGCATACAATAAAAATAACTAATAATTTCTTAGAAACCACCCTCTTATTTTCCATTTAAAAACTGCTTTAGTAACGTTTGGGTTTTGCAAATAGTGGAGAATCTTAAATTAGATAACCCATCTGCAATAACAATTATAAACTCTGACTAAGATATAGGAAAACAACTACTGTGGAGCAATCAAAAGCAGGCAGAAACTGAAGAGTATATGAACCTTGAAGGAAGGGAAACCAATAGATGAAATCTACATTTATCTTGACTATTGCAGTAAGGTTATTCCCTAGTCTGCATGGTGCACAGGGAACAAAACTTACACAGAAAGTTTTTTGAGCCAAGGAGTCAGAAGGTATAGTCAGAGGCTGCTGGAATAGCTGGGGATTGAAGGAGGAATACTCCAGAAAGGGGAAGTCATGGGGTGGGGATGGAGGAAGTCTCTTCAAAATCTGCATAATATTTCCCCTCTAAACTTTGACTGTGCACATGCAAGGTGAGATCCAAGAAACCTAGAAATAAGCAACAACTAAAAGGATGGAATAGATAAGCAGAAATTTTTAGCAGCTTCTGAGTGATCAATCAGTTTAGAGGGTAAATCCCTCAAAATTAGAAAGACTTGGTAAACCCTTCATGCTTTTTAGAAACCCCAAAGGAGCATTCTGTAAAAGTGTGATTCATACCTAAGACTAAGGGAAAAAATAAAAGTAGATGAATTTGAGCAAAGCTAAATCCAAGCCTCCATAGAATCAAGAAAATCTACCAGTAAATTAATTACCTGCTAGAATAAAATTCAGATCACTCTTCAGAGAAGATGAACAGAATCAAGAGTTTTGTAAACTTGTTATTTATAATGGTAACATACAGTCAAAACATTATAAGATATGAGAAAATGGAAGAAAATATGACCCATAGTCAAAGGAAAAAGTTAATAGAAACAGATCCACTGGCAACACAGATACTGGGATTAATAGACAAGTGCAGTGCTACAGACAAGTATTTCTTTTACACACACAATAATGTATTAGGAAAAGAAGAGCATAATATGCAAAAATATAGAGAATTTCAGTAGAGATGTGAAAACTGAAAATAAAAATCAAATGGAACACAAGTCCTCAATGACATGTGTTCAAGATTAAGCAGTGTAACATACATATAATAGGAGTCCCAAAGAGAAAGGAGAAAGAGAATGGGACTGAACAAATTTGATAAAATATTGGTCAAAATTTCCAGAAGTGGTTTAAAAACATACATCTGTACATCTAAGGTGCACAGAAAAACCCCAGCAGGATAAATACAAATAAAACCACAGCTAAGTACATCATAGTCAAACTGTTGAAAACTAAAAATAAAGAAAAAAAGATTAAAAGCAGCTAGAGGGCCAAAAAAATATACAGAGGAACAACAATACAAATAATTACTGGCTTTTCATTAGAAACAAAAGAGAAAATATACTGGAATGAAATCCTTAAAGTGATTAAAAAAAAAAAAAAAGCACCCTAGTATTTTATAGCCAGTGAAAACATCCTTTAAAAATGAAGGTGAAACAGACATTTTCAGATACATAAAAGCTGAGAGAATCTGTTACTAACAGACTTGCTCTAGGAATGCTAAAGAAAGTTCTTGATGTGAAAGGAAATATCATATGAAAATTCAGATCTATGGGAAGGAATAGAAGGCTTTAGGATAGTAAAAATGTGGTAAATATAAAACATAATTCTGTTTCTTTTCTTAAATTCTTTAAAATTAAGTTGACTTTTTATAAAATGAGTACAGAAAAACTTGATATCCACATGTAGAAGAATGAAGTTGGACCCTTTCCTTACACCGTACACAAATATAGCTCAAAATAGATTAAATGTAAGTGCTAAATATAAGAGCTAAAACCATAAAACACATAGAAGAAAACATGGGAGAAACTTCATGACATTGCATTTGGCGATGATTTCTTAGAAATGACATTAAAAACATAAGCAACAAAAGTAAAAATAGATAAATTGGACTACATCAAAATTAAAAACTTCTGTATATAAGAGGACATAACAGTAAAAAAGCAATGTACAGAATTAAAGAAAATATTTGCAATAAAGGGCTAATATCTGGAATATATAAAGAACTCCTATAACAATAAAAACACAAAAAATCTCATTAAATAATGAGCCAATTATTTGAATAGACTTTTCTTCAAAGAAGATATACATATTGCCAACCAGCATATTAAAAGATGCTGGAAATCACTACTGAGGAAATGCAAATCAAAACCACAATAAGATATCACCTTACATAAATTAGAATGGCTACTATGAGAAAAAATTTTTTTAAAAGAGTGTTAAAAAAAGAAAATTCTGACACTTGCTACAACATGAACGAACTCTGAGGATATTATGCTAAGTAAAATAAGCCGGTCACAAAAAAGGCAAATATGGCATAATTTCACTGACACTAGACACCTAGAGTAGTCAAATTCATAAAGACAGAAAGTTAGAATAGTGATTGCCAGATGCTGGAAAAGAGAAAATAGGGAGCTGTTGTTTAATGGGTATAAAGTTTCAGTTTTGCAAAATGAAGAGTTCTAGAGATCGGTAGCACAACATTGCAAACATACTTAATCCTACTGAACTGTACACTTAAAAATGGTTAAGATGATAATTCTATGTTATGTGTATTTTACCACAATTTTAAAAGAGCAGTTAATAGTTTTAAGCAAAAATAATAATATATATGGGCTTTATAATGTACATAGATGTAAAATATATGACAAAATAGTAAAAAGGATGAAAGGGAAGTAAACAGAATCACACCACTGTAAGGTTCTTGCATTGTAAGTGAGGTAGCATAACATTATTTCAAGATACACTGTTTTTTGGTTTTTTTGTTGTTGTTGTTTTTGTTTTTGTTTTTTTGAGTTGGAGTCTCACTCCATCACCCAGACTGGAGTGCAGTGGCTGCTCCCGGCCACCGCAGCCTCAACCTGCTGGGCTCCGGCAATCCTTCCGCCTCAGCCTTCCAAGTAGCTGGAACTACAGGCATGCGCTACTACGCCCAGCTAATTTTTTGATTTTTTGTAGAGATGAGGTCTCACCAAGTTACCCATGCGGGTCTTGAACCCGTGAGCTCAGGCAATCCACCCACCTCAGCCTCCCAAGGTGCAGGATTACAGGCTGAGCCATATAACTGAAGTACATATATTGTAATCTCCCACTTGATAGGTATTTCCTTGGTATTGTATCATTATATTTTTACCCTGGAGAAGTGCTACGTATTGATAGTAGGTCTTGTTGGAAACATTTTTTAAAATACCCATAAGGCAGATAACAACAAAAAAATAGATATCAGTGCAGATTTATTTTGTAAATAACCATGATACATGGGACAATGAGAACTGTGAAGAATGGCGGGCATCATAGCTATAATGCAAATTTTTAATTTTAGAAAGAGTTTTCAAATGGGGCTGTTAATATTTGTCTATGTACTTTTAAATATATTTTAAAAGCAGCAATTTTTAATTGGTTTGTTTAGGCCATTTACATTTAATTTAACTATTAATTTCTTTTAATTTAAGTCTACCATCTTGATATTTGTTCTGTGTATGTCCCCTCTGTTTTGTTTTCCTTTGTTCTTTCTTTCCTGTCTTCTTTTAGGTTAGTCAAATATTTTTTGGCTTCTATTCTGTCTCTTCTTTTTGCATTTTTTGGGGATCATACTTATTTGTTTTTTATTGGTTGCTTAAAGGAATGAATTCTAACCTTTTTCATCTAAATCATGTCTCTTTTCTCCAAGTGCTTCTATGGTCTTTATCTTTTTAATTTTAGAGAAATAGAATGTAAAAAGAGTAATTAATCTTTAAATGAACATTATTTATTTATCAAGCCAGTTAAAGAGTCAATTTTATGTTAGCAAACAGATTTTTTTTTTTTGGAAATTACATATTAGATTTATTAAAAGGAATTGGCTTACACAATTATGGGGGCTGAGAAGTCCCAAGATCTGCATACAGTCTGAAGGCCTGGGAACCGGGAGGAACCATGGTGTAAGTTCTAGTCAGAGGCTGAAGGCAGGAAAAGGCCAGTGTAGCAAACAGATTTTTTAAAATGGGGGTATTAAGGAAAAAAAACAGGGAAATTAAAGCATTTCCCATATAAGTTACTACCTTCTTTTTTTATAAATGCATGTATAATTTAAAACAATATTTTGGAAACCCTTGTATTTCTTTACAAATATTCTATAATATCATATTTGGTTCTCATCTAGGTGTAGCTAATAGGTTAGCTAATCCATATTGAAAGTAAGTAAACAATAACTTTTTAACTGATTCTTTTGTTACGTTTAGAAAGCAAGGTCTTATAAGTCAGATATAGTAATGCTATAAATTTGCTTCTGTCCCAAGATAAAATTCACCTTAAGAAAGTAGCTAGTTAGCATGTAATTAATGCTTGTGATCTGTCTCAGGCAAAACTGACAATTCTAGGTATTTGCCATTTTTAGCTTTGACACTTCAATAACTTTCTGCCAGTGACAGCAACATTATAGTATGAAACGGTTTTTTAAAAGATTGACAAAAATTGAAATTGGCATTACAGTTTGTACAACAAACTGATGGCAATGATGTAACTCCTGAATAGTAATGGGAAGTAACTGAGCAGTATACTTGCATCTCCTTCATATGTGGATTGTCAGCTCTGGTCCCCTCCCCAATCTGGGGAAGATAGAGCTCTCTTTTCTCTCTCTCTCTAATCTACCAAATCATGTTTTCCAATCTAAAAAGAAAAAGAAAAGAAATGGCAAATATTCTGTTATACATAATCATGGCTATAGCAAACATCCATTTTCCCACTGTTAATTGAACACCAGTTTTATTTAGGCATCCATTCTTTTTTTTTTTTTTGAGTTGGAGTCTCCCTCTGTCGCCCAGACTGGAGTGCAGTGGCTGCTCCCGGCCACCGCGGCTTGGACCTGCTGGGCTCCGGCGATCCTTCTGCCTCAGCCTTCCAAGTAGCTGGAACTACAGGCGCGCGCTACCACACCCAGCTAATTTTTTGATTTATTGTAAAGATGAGGTCTCACCAAGTTGCCCAGGCAGGTCTCGAACCCACAAGGCATCCACTCTTTTAAAAAGTGATACAACGAGAAACTCAGAGATAAATCTTGATTTGTATCAGCCCATCTGTACATAATTCATAATCTCATTCTCTTCACCAGTAATCATTTAGGAGGTGGAAATGTGACCCAGTCAATCAGTTATGAAGGGACGTATGCTTGAAGACCTCTGCGAAAAATTTCCTTTTTCTTAACAAGAAGTATGAAATAGCGGGGTTTTTAAAATTTTTATTTATTTTTATTTTCTGGATGCTGTTTTCACTAGATTTGAAGATTGAAACTGCAGTGGTCATCTTGTAACCATAAGGAGACCTAGTCTGAAGACAAGAACTAACACTTTGATGATAGCAGAGTAGAAAGATAAGAAGACCTGGATCCTGTTGATGTCACTCAGCAGTTGAAGTAACCAGCTGGGAGTTGTCCTAATTTGAAACTTCTTATTAGAGAACACATTATCCAACTTTTAAAGTAATTTTAAGTTTTAAAAAAAATTTAATTGGTTGGGTACGGTGGCTCAAGCCTGTAATCCCAGAACTTTGGGGATCTGAGGTGAGAGGACTGCCTGCGATCAGGAGTTTGAGACCAGCCTGGGCAACTTGGCAAGATGTCGTATCTACAATAAATCAGAAAATTAGCTGGGCGTGGTAGCGCACACCTGTAGTTCCAGCTACTTGGAAGGCTAAGGCAGAAGAATCACTGGAGCCCAGCAGGTCGATGATGGGGTGGCCGTGAGGGTGCTACTGCAGTCCAGCCTGGGCAATGGAGTGAGACTCAAAAAAGAAAAGAAAAAGAAAAATTTAATCACAGTTGAAATTACTCATATTATGTACTTAGTAGGTATGTGATATTGTGCTAAGTGCTTATTGTATGATTTAGTACAATAACATATAAGATAGTTATTAGGATGCCTATTTAATAGATGAGGAAACTTTGTCTTACATAGCTTAACCATATCACAGTCACATAGCCGGCAAATGGCATAGTTGAAAATCCAATGCTTTTTTACTTCAAAGTTAGGCTCTTAGCTACAGTAGTTCTCGATCTACTGACTCAGTGTTATCTTATCATAAATTCAACAGAATAACTGACAAAGTATTATGAGGTATGTACTGTGCCGATTTCCAAAAAATTACATTCAGATATCTTTTAAGTTTTTTTTTTCTTTTTGAGGAATCAGTATCTTTAGACTACATGAGGATGAATATTAAACCAACCCAACAAACAGGCTTGGTAATAACGTTTCTATTTGGTAAGGAATACCTTCCCTAGTTAAGTAATCTGCATTACTTACTTTAGTAGCTTTAGGTTTAGAATGACTCGGAAAGCAAGGTAGAGTGCAGAGATCCATGTTGTGGGTTAGGGAGGTACGAACCACTATTGTCAGGTCTACATCTGCTGGGATATACGGGAAGGTTACCTTTGACTAATGGATATTATCAAACGTGTAGCAGCAATCTCATTTTCAGAGTGACTGTTAGTTCTAATTGCAATTATAACATACTTACAGGCCTACTTAGAAATCACCAATTACTAAAAGTAAACAAAAGTTTACTGAGTATTTGACTAAGCACTTAGTATTGTGCCCGATGTAGGAGACACAAAAGAAATATGAGCTGTAAGACACTAGGTATCAAGGAGTGTATACATATAGATTTGGGAGATAAGATAAACACCCACAAAATAATGAAAGCAAAATGCAAGGAAGTATATAACTAAACACTTTATTATATGATAGTGAAAATAAGAACTTCAGAAAAAGATCTATAATCAGATGTCAAGTGAATATCTATATGCCACCTTACAGTTTTCAATAAGCTTTTATATTATCTGATGTTCACCAAACTGCATAAAGGCAGGAAAAGTAAGTAATATTTAATCAATAATTACAACTACCATTAACGATAACCTGCAAAGTATCAGATACTATCAAACACTTTACATTATCTTGTTCTCATTTTATCCTCACAAGAATTCCATGTGGTAGGTACTATTGTCCCCATTTCCAGATGCTGAAATTGAGTTAAATGCACTGTTTGAAAACACACAACTAATAATTCACACAGTTGGTACTTAACACTAGCATCAAAATTGATACTTGCCAGTATCAAAGCTGACAGTTCTACTGAATTTTGCCAATACTATGAAATAATTAATCTCTAAAACCTGTAAATATTTCAAGTTTTTCAAGAAATCTTATATTTTTTCTATTTGAAATAAACTTTGGCAAGTCTAAACTTACTGGAAACATAACATAGCTCACTCTGAAGACATTTTTAAAATATAGTTTAATATGAAAGAACCAATGCTATATCCTCATCATACCACAAATCTACCTTTCCCAGTTTTCAAGATAGTTAGGTTGGTACTAAATACAAGGGGAATTTTTGAACCTCTCTTGTAGATAGTTGTCAATTAGAAGATTATATCACACAAATTTAGGGATTCATTTCCTACTTAAGCACAGCTTATCTTATTCTGACTAATAAAAAGCTAAAATTATGTTTTCCATGTTATTATTTCATTAAATAATGTTAAGTAGGTCATCTGAATCACCCTACTTGTGCAACACAGAAGTTAGGTATTCTGTTTCCATTGGGCCACCAGGCTAACTATACCTAGCTCTGCACTTAGCTTCAGAACCTCAGCCAAGAGTATCAAACCAATAAAAAAAAAAAATTCAGGCCAACATCACCAATCAGTCTTCTGAGAATGATTTGTATTTAAAAAGTATCTCATTAAATTATAAAATTAATGCCAGTATACTAGAATATTATTGTAGCCTGGTCAGTTTGTTTTATCCTTAAATGAAAAATTTATTTGAAAAATCCAAATAAAATTAAAAGAATTTGAACAAAGAAACCTAAGAGTTTTTCTCATTAACTGACAGGTTAGAGCTGTGATTCTCAAAAATAATATCTACTCTGAATTATTATTGATATACATATGTATATATTTTTATTGTGGTAAAGTATATAAAATGTACCTTTATAATCATTTTAAGTGCATGATTCTGTGACAGTAAGTCATTCAAGATGCTGTACAATCATCACCACTACCTATTTCCAGAACTATTTTATTATCCCAAACAGAAACTCTGTACCTACAAAGTAATAACTTCCCATTCCCTCTGGGCTTGCAGACCCTGGTAACTTCCAATCTACGTCCTGTCTTTATGAATCAAACAAATATTGAATCATACAATATTTGTTCTTTTGTTTATGGTATTTTCTTTTTTCTTTTTTTTGAGTTGGAGTCTCACTCTGTCACCCAGACTGGAGTGCAGTGGCTGCTCCCGGCCACCGCAGCCTCGGCCTGCGGGGCTCTGGTGATTCTTCTGCCTCAGCCTTCCAAGCTACTACACCTGGCTAATTTTTTTTGATTTATTGTAGAGATGAGGTCTGCCTGAGCCCGCGGGTGCAAGACCCGCCAAGTTGCCCAGGCGGGTCTTGCACCCGCGGGCTCAGGCAATCCACTCACCTCAGCCTCCCAAAGTGCGGGATTACAGGCTAAGCAACCGACTTTGGTATTTCAATTAGCGTTATTTTTTCAAAGTCTATTCATGTTATAGTATATGGGGGTGGGGTGAGCCAAAAAACCCAGAATATATTTATTAAAAATTGTGTATTTATTCTTACATGTTTAAACTTACATGTTTAAACCCTCAAAGTACTCTCTGTTTGATGGAATACACCTATTGAGATGTTTTTCCACTGCTCAAAACAGTTTATGAACTTAACAATTTTGACGCCTTTTGGTGCTTCTACCATTTTTTGCTTCACCTCTTCCATGTTGACAAATCGTCTCTGAGGACTTTTTTTCACACAGGGAAACAAAAAAAAAAGTTGCTGGGGGTGAGATCAGGTGAATAGGGAGAGTGGGGTACAGGGTTCATGCCGTTTTGGGTCAAAACCTGCTGAACATTCAGCATGGTATGGGCAAGTACGTTGTCATAATGGAAGAACCAGTCACCTGTTTGCCATAACAAAGGACGTTTCTTTGGCAAACAGTGACGCACCTCTCAAAACTTCCAGATATAAACTTTGGTTGACTGTTTGATCCAGAGGGACAAATTGCAAGTGCACTACAAGGGGCTCTCCAAAAGGTAATTCTAGTTTTGGGGGGATTCCCCCCTCTATATTAGAAACTTTATTCTATGGCTGAAAAATATTCTACTCTGTGTCATTTATCACATATCATTTATCTATTCATTTATTGATAGGCATTTTGGTTTTTTCTAGTTTTTAGTTGTCCATAATGCTGTTATGAGCAATAATTTGTTTGGATATCCCTTTGGGTAGATATCTAGGAGTGAAACTGATGTTTAACATTTTGAGGAACTGTCAAACTGTTTTCCACAGTGGGTGTACCATTTCACAGTCCCACCAGCAATGTGCAAGGAAGGCTCTAATTTCTCTATATTCTTGCTAACACTTGTTCCTTAAAAAAAAAAAAAGGATATTCTAATGGATTTGAAGAGGTATCTTATTGCTTTTCATTTGCATTTCCCTCATGAGGAATGGAGTTTAGTATCTGTTCATGTTTTTATTGGCTAGTCCCTCACATTCACTCACAACTCACTGGCTCATCCAGAAAATTTTCTGCCATATTTTATTGTACTTTATTTTTTTGATTCAGAGTCTTACTCTGTCGCCCAGGCTGGAGTGCAGTGGCACACTGCTCATGGCCATTGCAGCCTT
The DNA here is from genome assembly GCA_963574415.1 of Tarsius wallacei. Lineage (NCBI taxonomy): Eukaryota > Metazoa > Chordata > Mammalia > Primates > Tarsiidae > Tarsius > Tarsius wallacei. The sequence continues at coordinate 83,827 of CAUYQG010078028.1, read as the reverse complement.
GACCTGCTGCCTCAGCCTTCCAAGTAGTTGGAATTACAGGCATGCACCACCATGCCCAGCTAATTTTTTGATTATTGTAGACATGAGGTCTCACCATGTTGTGCAGGCTGGTCTCGAACCCAAGGGCTCAGGCAATCCTCTCACCTTAGCCTCCCAAAGTGCTGGGATTATAGGCATGAGCCACTGCACCCGGCTTTTTCTGCCATATTTTAAACTCTACCTTTTCTATGTTCAGATATTTAGAAAACAAATATCAGTCTGTTCAGTTGCCTACAATATTAAACACTGTAACATGCCGTACAAACTTGTAACCTAGAAGCAATAGGCTATACCATATAACTGGTACATAGTAGGTTATACCATCTAGGTTTGTGTAAGTATACTCTATGTTGTTTGCACAACGATGAAATTTCTTAGTGATACATTTCTCATGATCACTGAGGCTATGTGACACATGATTGCATAATTGATTTTTAAGTACAGATTTTGTATCTTGCAATTTTGTTGAATTAGTTTACTGGATCTGTGAAAATATTTTGAGTTTGCGTGTGTGTGGATTATATGATTGTGTCATCTGTAAATAGAGATAATTTTATTTCTTCCTTTCCAGTTTGGATTTATTTACTTCTTTTTCTTATCCAATTGCTCAGGATAAAACTTCTAGTACTACATTGAATAGAAGTGGGGAGTGTGGGCATTCTGGTCTTGCTCCTGATCTCAGAGGGAAAGCTTTCAGACCTTTTTTTTTTCAGATCAGCAATTTTTAATAACAAGTCATTTGTTCACATTCTGACTTTCATCAGTGAGTACAATGCTAGCTGTATAAGTTTCTCACATATGACTTTTATCATGCTGAGAAAATTTCCTTCTATTGCCAATTTATTGAATGTTTTTCATAGTGAGTTTTTTTGTTTTGTTTTGTTTTTGAGTCAGAGTGTCTCTCTGTTGCCCAGGCTGGAGTGCCATGACATGCTCATGCCCACTGCAGCCTCAACATGTTGGGCTCAGGTGATACTTCCGCCTCAGCCTTCCAAGTAGCTGGAGCTAAGATGTGCGCCTCCACGCCCAGCTAATTTTTTGATTTATTGTAGAGAGAGGTCTTAGCATATTGCCTAGGCTGGTCTCAAACCCCTGGGCTCAGCCAATCCTCTCACCTCTGCCTCCCAAAGTGCTGCGATTACAGGTGCGAGCCACTGTGGCCAACATGAGATGCTTTGGGATTTTTCAAGTGGTTTTCTACATCAATTGAGAAGATTAGACAATTAAAAAAATTGTTACTGAAGTGTATTACATTGATGGAAAAACTTATGTATCACCCTAGCCTTTCTGGGATAACTCTCAGTTATAGTGTATAATCCTTTAAACATGCTGCTGGAATTGGTTTGCTAATATTCTGTTGAGGACTCCTACATCTGTATTCATAATAGACACAGTCCTATAGTTTTCTTGTAGTGTCTTTGTCTGACTTTAGTATCAGGGTAATGCTAGCCTCATATAAATAGTTAGAAAGTGTTTCCCCTCTTGTTCAACTTTTTGAAAAAATTATGTTAATTCTTCCTAAATATTTGGTAGAAATTATCAGTGAAGCCATGTGGTCTTGGGCTTTTCTTTGTTGGGAAATTTTTGATCCAATCTCTTTACTTGTTACGGACTATTCAGTTTCTATTTCTTGTTGGTTCCGCTTTGGTAGTTTGTATGTTTCTAGAAATTGGTCTATTTCACCTGTTATCCAAATTTTTTGATATACAAATTTTCATAGTATTCGCTCACAATTCTTTTTTATTTCTGTAGTCAGTAGTCATTGCCCCACTTTCATTTCCAACTTCAATAATTTGAGTCTTTTTTTCTTAGTCTAGTTAAAGTTTTGTCAATTTATCTTCTTCAGAGATCAGTTTTTGTTGATTTTTCTATTTTTTATTTCATTTATCTTTCCTGCCATATTTATTACTTTCTTTTTCTTTTTTTTCTTTTTTTTTCTTTTTTTTTTTGTTGGAGTCTCATTTCATCACCCAGGCTGGAGTGCAATGGCACACTCACAGCCACCCCAGTCAACCTACTGGACTCAGGCAATCCCTTTGCCTCAGCCTTCCAAGTAGCTGTAACTACAGGTGCGTGCTACTATACCCAGTTGATTTTTGATTTATTGTAGAGACGGGGTCTTGCCAAGTTGCCCATGCTGGTCTCGAACCCATGGGCTCAGGCAATCCATTCACCTCAGCCTTCCAAAGTGCTGGGATTATAGGTTGAGCCACCGAGCCCACTCATTTTTATTATTTTCTTCAGCACTGCTTTCCCTGTATCCATAATTTTTGGCATATTGTGTTAAAGTTTTCTTTTGTCTCAAAGCATTTTCTAATTTTCTTTGTGATTTCTTCTCCTTCATTTGAAAGCAGAAGACAGAGATGCTTTTGTGATTTCTTCTTTGATCCATTGTGTAGCACTTTTTTGTTTAAATTCCACACATTTGTGAATTTTCCAGTTCTTTTATTGATGATTTCTAATTTCATTCTATTGTTGTTAGAAAAAATACTTTGTAGGATTTCATTGTTAGAAATGTATTAAGACTTGCTTTAAGTCCTAATATATGAGAATTCCAGAATGTCCCACATGCACTTGAAGAAAAATGTCTATGCTGCTGTTGTTGGAAGTGGGGAGGAATGTTTATTATATGTCTCTTTGGTCTACTTATGTTGTTGTTCACGTCCTCTATTTACTTATTGATCTTATTTGGTTGTTTTATCCATTATTGAAATTGGGATACTAAAGTTTCCAACTATTACTGCTGAACTATCTACTTCTTTCTTATAGTCTATCACTATTTGCTTCACATATTTTGAGGATTTTTAAATATAAATTCATAATTACTATACATTCTTGATAGATTGGACCTTTTATACACAATGTTTTCCTTTATCTTTCATAAACTTTTTTGACTTAAAATCTATCATTTCTGATAATATAGCCACCTCAGTTATCTTTTGGTTACCATTGCATGGTCGATTCCTTGTATATGAAAAGTTACTCCTTTGTTTTTTCATTCCAGATTATCCTTGCAGAATTGGACTATAATGTCTTGATGTGGAACTCTTTTTTAAGTTCATCCTGCTTGGAGTTTGGAGATGTATATATACATGTCTTTCATCAAATTTGTGACTTTTTCAACCATTATTTTTTCACATAATTTTACTGCTCCCTTCTCTTTCCTCTCCTTCTTAGACTTCCAGGATGCATGAGTTAGTATGCTTCGTGGTGTCTCACAGTCCCTAAGGTTCTGTTTATGTTACTTCACTCTTTTTTTCCTTTCTGTTCCTTAAATTGGGTAATTTCAATTGCCTTCTCTTCAATTTTCTCTTCCTGATCACATTTGCTATTGAACTCCTGATGAATTTTCATGTTTAGAATTTCTATTCAGTTTCTTTTTATATTTTCTCTTTATTAATATACCCTACTTTCTTATTTATTGTTTTTCTCATTTTCCTTAGTTCTTTGTCCATGGTTTCCTTGAACTCATTAAACATTTTTAAGATGGTTAATTTGATGTCTTTGACTAGTAACTCCAAGGTTTGGACTTCCTCACAAATGGTTTCAGTAAAAACCCACCCCCTGCCCCCACTTGAATGGGTCATATTTCCTATTTATATGATTTGTGACATCTTTGTTGAGAATTATACATCTTGAGTATTATAATATGGTAACTTTGGAAGTCAGATTCTACTGCTCTTCGGGGATTACTGATTGTTTGTTGAGGGCCGCAGACATCTATGTGGTCACAGAAGTTTCTCTTCTGCTATTGCTGTAGTTAGGCAGTGACCTGACAGAGATTTACTTAAATGTATGGATCCAGAAGAGAAAAAAACAATGTGTTCTTTAAATTTTCTGATAGTTGCCATGAAGAAGCTGCTACAAGCCAAAAGGGTTGTAAAATAAAAAGTGTCTTTGCTGGTCCCTCAGGGAAGTCTACCTGACCAAAACTCATAACCCTTCAAATTTGTAGGACAAGTTCCTTACTGCCCACCCTGGCAATAGTCATCCACTCCAGAAATGTGGACCATTATCCTCACAGCTGCAGCAAGGCTGCAGGGTTCATGCATGGTCACTGCATTTTAGCAATCCCTTCCTTGATCAAACACTCCTCAGGTTGCTGTAAGTGTTCGATTAGCATCTAGAGTTTTAAATAGTTATGATAGCTTTTTCCCATTGAATAATGATTTTGTTAGACCAAGCTCTGAAGCTTCTTATTTCATAATTTTCCATGATGTCACTCTCTTTATGTATTTTTCCATATTTACTGATGTGACAGTAACAATCCACCCAAGATGTAAAACTAGGAGCATTTTCATGAGAAATAATTTTCAGAATTCTTGAGAAAGGTAGGACTTCTACCATTGGGCCATATTTTGTTTTTGAAATTTTTTTTGGAGAGATGAGTCTTGCTATGTTGTCCAGGCTGGTCTTTAACTCCTGGACTCAAGCAATCCTCCTGCCTCAGCCTCCCAAATTGCTGGAATTACAGGCATGAGCCACTGTGCCCAGCCTGTTACTACACCAGTTTTAAAATGAAACAGTGCTGCCATCTAAAAATCCAAAAACCATATGTGTCTGGGTTTGAAATTTAAGAGTCTCTGCCATTGCTAGTTTCTGTCATGTGGTTTTATTCTTTCAATCCTTCTCTGATATTGTACTTTACTTGTATAAGATATGGTTACCACTGGAGGAAACTGGGTGAACAATACAAGAGACTTCTCTGTACTATTACAACTACATGTAAATCTGCAATTTCAAACATAAGCTGTGGATGAGTGCCACAAGTATACAAGAAATCATTTCTTCTGCTGTCTTAACTGAAGAATGTTTTAAAAAGTTCAAAATAAAAAGTTAACAAAGTAAGTCCTGTGAGTTAAATGCATGGTGGGAAAAAGAACTGGCTGAGAATGAGTGGACTTGACTTCTTTTGACTCTAAGTAACTCAGCCTTTCTAATGCTCATCTGTAGAAGGGGCTCTCTTACAATACTGTTGAAAAGATTATATGAAGAATATATTTTAAAGCACTGTGAAAATTGTGATAGATAAGTGCTATTACTTTGAGATCTTTGAAATAACAGTAGTATCTGCCATTGACTGAGTGTTTTAACGTGCTTTTCATAACATCTTCTAACAATCCTCATTTTCTTTTCTTTTCTTTTTTTAGAGTGGGACAAAGAGAGGGAGCAGAGGTGGGGCAGAGGGAGGGAGGGAGAGAGAGAGAGAGAGAAGGTACCCTAATTTTCTAATTACTTAATATTTTTGATAACTCAACAAAGACATTATAAAATGAGTACCATTTGAAAAGAAAAACTTAAAAACTCAGAGCAGTTAGGTAAATGCACAGTCATTCAATCAATAAAAATAGTTACCATTATTGAATGCTTACTATACAGCACATACTTAACATTCCATCATTTATTTAATGCTATGAAGCAAGTGTTATTATTTTCCATTTTATAGAACAGGATCCTAAAACTGAGATATCTTAACTGAACCAAAGTTGTATATATACAACTAGTAAGAGGCAGACCTGGTTGGGCATGGTGGCTCAGCCTGTAATCTCAGCACTTTGGGAGGCTAAGGTGGGACGACTGCTTGAGCCTAAGAGATCAAAACCAGTCTAGGCAACACAGCAAGACCTGTCTTTACAAAAAAATAAAAAAATTAGTCAGGTGTGGTGGCACGTGTCTATAGTCTTGGCTATTCAGGATACTGAGGTAGAAGGATTGACTGAGCCCAGGAAGTCATGGATAGAGTGAGCTGTGATCATGCCACTGCACTCCAGTCTGGGCAAGAGTGAGACCCTGGCTCAGATAGACAGACAGATAGATAGACAGATAGATAGATAGACAGATAGACCGATAGATAAAGTAAGGTAGACCTGAATTTTGAGTCTTTTATATAGTTGACCACAATAGTAGTTATCCACTCATGAGTAGCTTGTAAGATTGGCATACAACATGCAATGTTTATAAAACTAGTTTGTTGGGGTCGGGGGAGGGAGGTGTAACAACACAATGGATACCTGACCCTAACCAGGGGAAGTGAGGACCAAACTTCACCTGTACATACATTACTTATATACCTAATCCTGACTTGTACCCCACATCTTTATAATAAAATAAAGTAAAAAAAAATTACATTTAGTGTGGGTCTAGGACTCTAGGCTTCTGAAACCCAAATGCAAAATGAAACATGTATCTGTATCTGGAAATCAAAAAAATATGCTTGCTGAATCTGTCCTATTGCAAAGTATTCCATTCACTGAAATAAAACTAATCATTATAAAAAACAAACAGTTTGCTGTTAGGTCTGGAAAGGATATTAGTTTTCTCTCCAAATATTTTTCTTCTTCAAAACTTATCTTAAATTTAAAAACTTCATTTCACAAGTTACTTTTATTCATTTGTTTTCTTTTACTTCTTAAAAAGCAAATCTTAATCAAGTTTATTCATTCATTTCCTTTACCCTCTCCACTACCCAGGAAAGGCCTTTAAAAAAATCTATGCTTTGTTAATAATAAATGCTTACTATTAATTTTATCATGGTCCTTTTACCTATCACTTTTTATTTCCTTTGATGTTGCTCTCAAATGATTTTCTATTATTAAAAAAATGGAAGACCCTAATGGATTAGGAGCAAATTGAGAGGTTACCTCTTTGATAGAATGATAATCTCTCACTTTCTTTTCACATCGTAAGTTATGATTAATCATTCCTGGGTTGATTTTCTTGCCATCAATTTACTTTTTAATTCATAACAAACTCAAAACTCCAGAGCATCACATAAATGTCAATTGCACAGTCCTCTCTATGCCCACCCCCACAACCCATGTAGTTTTTTGTTCTTGTTGTTATTTTTTTTGAGTTGGAGTCTCACTGTCACCCAGGCTGGAGTGCAGTCGCATGCTTACAGTCACTGCAGCCTCAACCTGCTGGGCTCAGGCAACCTTTCCACCTCAGCCTTCCAAGTAACTGGAACTACAGGCGCACACCACTACACCCAGCTAATTTTTTTGACTTATTGTAAAGGCTCAGGCAATCCTCCCATCTCGGCCTCCCAAAGTGCTGGGATTACAGGTGTGAGCCACCATGCCCGGCTCACATAGTTCTTATTCACATCAGATGATGTAACTATTCTTTGCTTAAGACCCTTGTTTTTGGTTTCTGTGGTTTGCTTTCTTTCTACCTTCTGTTTCATGTGCTGTCCCCTTATTTTCAAGATCTGGAAAAAGAGAAATACTTCCTCAATTTTCTCTCTAACCCTCTTATTTTTCCTTGCTCTCTCAGAAATCTTTACTACACAAAGGTTTTCCAATTTTTTCTTCACCCCTAACTTTTTCCAGGCTTTTAAATGGCATTTCTTACCTGCTGAATAGTTTCATGGATGAATATTATTTTCCCTAAACCATATTCTCAGTGTCTATTAATGACTTATCATCTTGTCATTCAAGATTCAGTCTTTAGAATTATTTTTCAATCTCCCCTCTTCCCCACTCACCATGGTTAACAAATCAGTGTGCTCTTAAACTGAAGTCTTGACTAGAAATAGATTAAATAATCTAAACTAAAATCATGAAGGAGTGTTGTTTAAGATGCAGATTCATGTGCTTCACCCTGGACTAACTGAATATGTCTTCAAAGATAGAGCCCAGAAATTTGCTGTTTAAACACCTCATGTAAGACTTAGGCACACCACATTTTTTTTTAAAACTACTGCTTTATATCAAGTTTCATCTAATTCTTTCATTCTACCTTTTCAGTATTTCTCATCCATTTCTTTTCTTTCCTATTGCCTCTATTCTACTTTAGGGCTGCTTCATCTCTTAGCTGGACATCTGTAATAGGATTTTCCTGCCTCAAGGATATTCCTTACTCTAATTCATCCTACACGCTGGGGTCTTATTAATCTTACTAAATCACAGCTCTGCTCATTTAATGTGACAAGAATTTATTGAGAGCATACTATATACTAGGTGCTCTAGGGCAGTAGGTTCTAAATGGGGCTGGCCATCAAATTTATTAAGTGAGGGAGAGTTTTTCAAAAATAGAGATTCTCTACCATCTTTCCAGGCCTACTTGATTAGAATCTTCAGAGCTAGAATTGAGAAAAGCTTATTTTTAAAAAGTTCCCCTTGGGAGGCTGAGGCAGAAAGAGTGCTTGAATCCAGGAGTTAAGGACCAGCCTTAGCAACACAGTGAGACCTTGTCTCTACAAAAAAATAAAAATTTAGCTGGGTGTGGTGGCATGTGCCTATGTTCCCAGCTACTCAGGAGGTTGAGGTAGAAGGATCGCCTGAGCCCAGGAGGTCAAGACTATGATGAGCTGTGATCATGCCACTGAACTCTAGTCTGGGTGACAGGGTGAGACCCCAACTCAAAAACAATTATAATAGAGTTCATCAAGTGACTCCTTTGGGTAATGCTGATACTTCTGAGCAACACTATACTGGAATAGATAAAGACTAAGATATTTTTATGTGTTTTAGAATGTATTGGAAAGAGATAGGAACATGTGCAAAGAACTACCATATAAAACACTGATTAATACTCTTTGCAAAGTGTCATGAAAAGATGAACTCGAACTGCATTAAATACCCTCAACAGCATACCCAGCTGGATGAAATCTTTTCATCCTCTAATCTTCCACAGCACTTTATAAGCAAGAGTCTTCTTTTATCTTGCACAATAATTCTTTTTTAATTTGTCTAATTTCCTCTACTCTTGTAGTTGAGGACAGAGTCTTGAACTTTTTGGTGCACTCTGACAAGGAATGAGGTCTGGGAACAGTCTTTAGATTTGCAAAAACATACTTAAAATAAGAAGTTACAATTCCAAATGAAACAAGGTGGTGGTTTTTACAAAATGATACCCTGTGAGCCAAAGCTAGCTCTCTGTTTTGTTTGAATGGTTTAGTATTAGGGTTCTTTTTTTGGCAGAGGGGGGAGTTGTTTACAATTTTAATTTGATTGTCTTTTCTCTGGGCAAATATACTCTGATGTATCTCAGGCCTCCCTACCACTTCCTACTATCTTACACTAATCTGATTTACATACTTATTCTATCTACAGGTTTACATGGGAATTCTTAAAGGTGATGGACAACTCTCTCAATTATTTCTGCTTTTTGAGTCTTGGCTACTGTTATGGGCTTACTTGTGTCCCCTCAAAATCCATATGCTGGAGTTCCAACCTCTAGTACTTCAGAAAGTAACCATATTTGGAGATAAGGTCTTTAAAGAAGCAATTAAATAAAATGAGGTCTTTGAGGTGGGTCCCAATCCAGGACTGGTGTTCTTACAAGAGGAGGAAATTTGGACACAAATGTATGCACACGTGGCAGAAAGATTATGTGAAGACAAAGACATGAGACTGAGAAGACAAGCCTCAGAAAGAAGCCAACCCTGCCAACATCTTGGACTTCCACCTTTCAGAATTGTGAGAAAAAATTGCTGTTGTTTAAGCCACTTAGCCTGTGATATTTTGTTATGGCAGCTCTAGCTAAAAAACTCATCTTAACTTAGGAATTTTACATCAAAACATCTGTTTACCATGTTTAAGTCACTCTGCCAGTATGTGATGAACACAACTGCAAGTAGCTTAGAATCTAGATGATGATGTAAGTCATATGTAAGATATAGTCACAAACATAAATAAGAAATGTTAAAAGATATAAAGCAAAAATGCCAAATAAAGAGTATATTTAAAATTCTATAGGCACTCAGGAGGGAGAGAGTTGACTATAGGCTAGGTCTTGATAACTAAGATTGAACCAATTAGAAGGAAGAGGACATCCAGGAGAGAATAGTGTACAAAGGCAAATAGATGTCTACTACTGGTGGGAATTTTTTTTTTCCTTCTAAACTCATATAACTTATGTTCAAGTTTCTTTTCTCTGCTTAAAAAAAACACCTATATGTACATTATATATTTTTGAATTAATGGCCTAAGGCCTTATACAATTTTGACTTTTTTTCCTGTCCCACAAGTAACAGCTCAACTATCTTTGATCAGTACAATACTGACATCCAAAGGATACTTGGTTTATCTTAAGGGCTCTTAGGCTTCTACTGAGTAGATTTTTGAATTGTCTATGTAGGCAGTAAGCAGCTCATGGAACATTCTCTTTTGAAACCCTGGGCATTTTTTGATCTCTTACCCATTTATCAAATCTCATCACATTGTATGGCTCCACAATGCAGGTGGCCTGTGTTTTCCTAGGTGTCTCTTCTTCTTGCGAATGCATTACTCTGCTCACTAATGTTTCATAACTAAGTATTCTGTGTATTTAATTTTTTACTTAATAAAATGTCTAACCTTCAAGCTGCAGAATTATTCAAAATGTTTCATCCAAACTGCTGGAAAAGTGCTCATTTAGCAGGGTGTTTTGAAGATGGAATTTTAAGAAAAGGGGCTGACAAAACCTAAACACATATAGACCTAAGCTTTCTTAAATGCTTCCCTGCCTTTACTATAGAGGAATTGTTCTTGATATGCAGATAAGATCATTTAAGTTTTCTTCTAGATTTTGATGAGAAAAATAATGACATTTGTAGCTTGTTAAAAGATGTTCTTTTAGAGCTATAGAAAGCTTTATTGGCCAGGTGTGGTGCCATATGCCTGTAATCCCAGCATTTTGGGAAGACAAGGCAAGAGAATTGCTTGAGCCCAGGAGTTTGAGACCAGCCAAGGCAACACATCTAGACCTTGTCTCTACAAAATATTAGCAGGGTGGTGGTACGCCTGTAGTCCACCTGTAGTCCCAGCTGCTCAGGATGCTGAGGTGGAAGGATGGCCTGAGTCCAGGAGGCCGAGGCTGCCACTGCACCCCAGCCTGGGTGACAGAATGAGACACTGAGTCAATAACAACAAAAATTAAAAATTAAAAAAAAAAAGAGAAAGAAAAAAAGCTTTATTTCCCCTGTCATTTCACCAGTTTATGCTTTGATAAATGTATATAAATGAGACAGTCTTATATGAGACTATCATCAAATGAACCAAAAGGATTTATGTTTACATTTAAATTTTTTTTCAGATGAAAACATTCTCCTAAAGAAAGGAGACAGCTGAATTAGTTTGATTCTTGGAATGGACTGGGCTCAAATCACCTGTGTATTTTACCTTCTGCCTTCAGGTTTACAGGCGATTAAGAATTCAAGTCAGAGAACCTTTGAGACCGTTACAGAAAATAAAGAATTTAAGTTCTTTGTCCATTAACTAACTCAGACAAAATGTTTGGGTCTGAAAGAACCAAAACTTTAACTGTAAGTCAAATTGCACCCAGTGTTTAAAGTAATTAAAAAAATGTGTATAGGGAAAAAAAAGACCTCACACGGTAAGAAGGTACTGAATGTTTAATGATCCACATTTTCGACTTTTTGGGGTAAGTACAGGCATGTTGTGTACAAAGTTGACTCTGAGTTTCCGTTACTTGCGTATAATGAGAGGTGTTACCACTGACTTACCTTAGAGAAACAACGTGCACTTTATAACTGGACAGGTAAATCGCTAGGTGAGAGAGAAGAATAAAAGAAACGAAGCCGGTGGACTGACTAGCACATGTGTGCGCTCACTCCGGAGAAAACCGCGGAACCGCAAAGCCGCCTCCTCCCACTAGCCCGGCGGCTTTTCCCGCGGAGTCTTGCCTTCCGGCTGAAAGGCACTTCGACCCGCCCACCCGGAAGCTGTCGCCTGGGCAACACAGTATCGTCCCGCCCCCTTCTCTTAGCCACGCACATCGCCGGAGACGTCTGGGCCAGCCGAGCTTCGATTGGCCCTGGTGTCCTTCCCTCTGAGAGGCGTTCGAGACGGCGAGGCCCTGTGGCTCGTATTTGAATTTGTGGCGCCTAAAGCCCGCGAGTTGCCGAATGGAGCTAGCGATCTCCCGGGTGAGCGACCGCGCAGAGAGTGACAAAAAGGGCAGCCGGAGCTGGAGGGCCGCTGACTTAAGCAGGCCACTTGGGAAGTGGGGGACTTCGCCGGGCGGCTTCCCTCCCCTGGAGCAGGCCCTGGGCCTGTTCGCCTCTTTGGTTTTTCCTTCCCGTCGTTTTTCTGGCGTCTCAGACACCCCGTCCGTCCGCACCCTGTCGCCCCCGAAGGAAGGCTCCTCCTAACGCTGCCTTCTCTCCCAAGAAGCGACACCCCAGCCCCGACGTGCTCACGCCTCCCCCAAGTATATTTTACTTCCCACTGGTGTCTTTCCTAGTTTTATCTTCATCTTCATCACCAACACTACCAGACACTTTCTTCATGCACTTGACAGGGTGGAAAATGGCTTTTGTGCAACCTGGTGAGTGTCCCACAGCTCATCAATCGAGTCCCAAAAGTTCCTTACCTAGAAACGTCTCTGCTGTCCCACTCTTCCGGAGGGAGAAATGAGTGAAGGTCACGTGGCAAGCGGCAAATGAAAGCGCTTTATAAGGCGCTACAAAAGTGCAAGTTATTGATGGAATCCTGTCGGAAACAAACTTACTTTATTTTTGGTCGGTTCCTGTTAATTTCTACGTTTTGTACTGGGGTTTGCATACTGCTCAGACTTTGAAAGAATTAAGCCAGTAGGTCTGTTGGAGAACAATCTAACTCTGAGGATTGATCCGAAGCGCAAAAGTAACCACTGATTGAAACCTCTTCATTAACCTTTAGCTTCTATGTCTATTGGGATACGTCTTTCCCCATCCAAGTGTGTTTAATTTCCATAGTGATTTAGGGCTATTTCAGGAGTTTTATAGTATAAATAGACAACTTTTCCTTACTCCCATGTCAATGACTAAGAAAATCCTTATTTCCTTTCCGGTTTGATAATTCAACACAATCATCTTTCCCTTTAAGAAAAGAGAGGGCCGGGCTCGGTGGCTCAGCCTGTAATCCCGCGCCTTTGGGAGGCTGAGGTGAGTGGATTGCCTGAGCCCGCGGGTTCGAGACCCGCCTGGGCAAGCGAGACCTCATCTCTACAATAAATAAAAAAATTAGCGGGGCGTGGTGGCGCCCCCCTGTAGTTCTGGCTACTTGGAAGGCTGAGGCGGCAGAATCGCCGGGAGCCTAGCAGGTCGACGCTGGGGTGGCCGTGAGCCTGCGTTCCAGTCTGGGCCATGGAGTGAGACCCAAACTCAAAAAAAAAAAAAAAAAAAAAAAAAGGAACAGAGAAAAGGCTTTGGAGTTTTCATCGAGATTATGACACATACACACAAAATATTATCAGCATCAGGGAGTTTTAGACTCCACTTTGAAGTGTGGATATCCATATAACCTCAGTCCGGTTCTAGTTTAAGTTTATTTCTATTTTTAAACTATTTATCCTCTGGCCTCTGCTGCCGGAGCCCAGCAGGTCGAGGCTGCAGTGGCCGGGAGCAGCCACTGCACTCAGTCTGGGTGACAGAGTGAGACTCCAACTCAGCCTGAGGCAGAAGGATCGCCTGAGCCCAGCATTTGGAGGCTGCGGTGGTCATGAGTATGCCAACTGCCCTCCAGCCTGGGTGACAGAGTGAGACAAGGACTCAAAACAAACAAACAAACAAACAAAAGGTTGTCATTTAACTTTAGTTGTTTTGAGACTTGTAGTTTTAAGGGAGGTGGGGATTGAGAAGGCTGCAACTTTCAAATGAGCCGTGATTTAAGAAAATTAGATAAATTTATTGAGTACTTCCTAAAGCTATAGGTCAGTCATTTACAGATGGGGTAGTATATGGACACAGGGGCATACAAAAAATAGGTTGACAAGATATTGTATCCAGAGTCTTTTTGAGTTGACATAAAAAGTAGGAAAGATCTTGATTAACATGAAGAGTGAAAATAATTTGGGTGCTTTAATTTTTTGGATGTTTTATATTAACATAATTTTTATTGTGAAATTTTACTGGCATATACCTGAATATAGTCTCTTACATCCTCTTCCTAACGATGGTAAGCATTATTTTTCACAATAGGCATTAGTGCACCTGAAGTTTACTTTTGAATATGATATGAGGACTGTAATGGCTTTAACTTTTTTTTCATTGTTCTGTTGCCATTTGGAAAATTATGGCCCGTGGGGCAAATCCAGCCTACTGCCTGTTTTCAGAAGGGATATTTTATTGGAACACGGCTACATTAATTTTTTCACTTGTTGTCTATAGTTGCTATTGTGCAACAACATTAGAGTTCAGTAGTCATGACAGTGACTATATAGACCTCAAAGCCTTAAATATTTACTAGCTTGCCCTCTTTGGAAAGTTTGCTAACCCCTGGACTAGGATATCCTTTTCTCACTGAAGTGATGTCTTTATCCCATGTAGCTTATATGTGTGCTTTTGTTGTTGGGCTCTCTAGGCTATCTCATTCGTCTAGCCCTGCACATGTAATACAATGTTTTAATTACTATGACTCTAAGTCAAGACTGAATATTCAATAAGGTAAACAACTCCCCCTATCCACCACAGTAAGTTGTTCTTTTGCCTTAGTTACTCTTGTTTCTTATAACTTCTGTATGAATTTTATGATCAGCTTGTTAAATGCCATGAGAAATCTTTTTGGTAGAAATTTCATTGAATATACAGATTGATTTAGGAATAATTGCCATCTTTACAACATTCAGTCTTTCTATCAATGAACATAGTATATACTGATGCTCTCAGATCTTTTAGTGTGATTTCATAATTGTATCCTTTAGAGCAAAGCATGTCCAACCCTGGGCTGCATGTGGCCCAGAACAGCTAGTAATGTGGCCCACAAAATCTCTTACCATCATGTATTTTTTAGCATTTATTTTCGTCATGACTCCATGCATTGTTCCATTTTTTGAAGCTCACAATCATACCTTATTTGTGACTTTACTTTTTTTTTTCAACAGCACATACATTTGTGAGCAGTTGTTTTCAGTTATGAAGTACATGAAAAGCATTTCTGATGAGCACCTTGAGAACTAAGAATTATGACCACTTCTATTGAACCAGACAGACATTGATAGATTAGTTTTACAAAAACAAGGTAAAATATCCCACTAGTTTTATATTGTTCTCATTTTTCTAAACTTTATAATAAAAATATTTTTAAAAAGAAGTCTTATTATGTACATACACTAGCTATATTATATAATTTATGTGTGTCCCAAGACAATTCCTCTACACAGTGTGGCTCAGTGAAGCCAAAAGATTACTCAGTGTGGTCCAGGGAAGCCAAAAAGTTGGACATCCCTGATATAGAGTATTCTTAAAGGGAGGCTGGTCTTTGGTTTTGCTTTATTATGATTTTCTGGATTTAAAATTCGAGTAATGGTGGCTGACATCTTTAAATGATCTGAGATGAGTTGTATTCTTCTCTTTCTTGAAGAAGTTTGTATAGGATTGGTATTATTTGTTTGTTAAGTGTTTGATAGAATACATTCACCTAGGGCTGGCATTTCTTTGTGAGGAAGTTTTAATAAAATTAAGAAAATGAGAGTAAATTCTATTTGCCTATATTGTTACCATTTCTGTCATTCTTTATTTCTTCTTGTAGATCCATATTTTCATCATTTTTCTTCAGTTTGAAGAATTTCCTTTATTTAATGGTGCAGATTTGCTGGTGAAGGGTTCTGTCAGTGTTTGTGTACTTGAAAATGTTTTTATTTAGCTTTCATTTTGGAAACATTTTTAAACTGGATATATAATTCTAGATTATTTTGTTTTTGTTTTTTGGTGCTTTAATATTCTATTGTCATCTATCTGTTGTTTTTGGTCAGATATTTGAAGTCATTCTTCTGTATGTAATGTGTCTTTTCCCCCCGATTGGTGCTGTTTTGTTTTGTTTTTGTTTTTGTTTTTTTTTAGTTAGGTTTATTGAGGCACAATTTAAATTTGCATATGGTAAAAGTTGACCTTTTGAAGGAACATAGTTCTATGAATTTTGTCAAATGCAAAGAGTTATTAACTACTACCACAATAAAAATACAGAGTATTTCTGCAAGTCTATAGAGTTCTCTCATGCTCCTTCCTAATCAATTGTCTATTCCCTCTACCAACCCCCAGCAACCACTGATGTGATATTTGCCACCATAGGTTTGCATTTTGAGAGCCTCATGTGAATGGAATCATGTAGTATGCAGCTGTTATTTGTGTCTGGCATCTTTCACTTAGTATAATACCTTTAGGATTCATCCATGTTGCTGCATGTATGTAATTTATCCCTTACAACATGGCTGAACCTTGAAAACATGCTACATGAAAGAAGCCAGTCACAAAAGACCATGTATTATATGAGTCTATTTAGATAAAATGTCTAGAATAGGCAATTCCATTGAGAAAGAAAGTAGATTATTGGTTGCTAGGGCCTGGGGCAGGGTAGAATGGGGAATGACTGCTAATGAGTTTGAGATTTCTCTTTGGGATGATATAAATGTTCTAGAGTTAGAGGTGACGATGTACAGTTTTATGAATATTCTAAAAACTATTGAATTGTACACTTTAAAGGGGTGAATTTTTTTTGTACATTAATTCTATGTCAATAAATCTGTTTTTAAAAATGGAGAAATAACTGTATGTGATCCACTAATAGATTGTTCTAAAAGCGTTGACTGTAATTGCAAAAACATGAAAACTAACTAAATGTCCATCAGTAGAATGATAAAAATGATTGCATATTTTTTTTTAAAAATTAAACAAGGCCAGGCTTAGCAGCTCAGCCTGTAATCCCAGCAATTTGGGAGGCTGAGGCAAGTGGATTGCCTGAGCCTGCGGGTTCAAGACCCAGCCCGGGCAACTTGACAAGACCTCGTCTCTACAGTAAATCAAAAATTAGCCGGGCATGGTAGCACATGCCTGTAGTTTCCGGTTTCTTGGAGGGCTGAGGTGGAAGGATCGCCGGAGCCCAGTAGGCCGAGGCTGCGGTGGCTGCGAGTGAGCCACTGCATTCCCAGTCTGGGCGACAGAGTGAGACTCCAACTAAAAAAAAAAAAAAAAAGCTATTAAAATAATGAAGCAGAGCAATATGTATCAGTATTATGAATCTCACAATAATAGTTTGAGAGAATAAAAGGTTGCAGAAGAATCTATAACAGATATAATGCAGAATTAAAGTTTAAAAGCATATAGAATATTATAAGGTTTAGTAAAAGTACAAAAAAGATGCATGGGTTTCATAAACATCAGCTTCTGGGTTGTAATTGTGGCAAAAACTTGTGTATACCTATGGGGGGGGAAGAGAGGGAAATGTTATTAAAGAAGCTTCATAGAATGCTTCAGCTATATTGGTAATGTTTTGTTTCTTAAACTGTATGATAGGCATACAGAAATTAGTTTTATTTTACTTTTAGGATATTTCAAATAATTTTTTAAAAATTTTAAACAAATTTTTTATTTTAAGGATGTGGGTACAATTCAGGGTTAGGTATACAAATGTTCTGTATGCATGTACCCTTGTTGATAAGGTGTGCCCCCCTCCCCTGGCAGAATCCCACTGCTGCCAATCCTGCCCCCTACCCCCTGGCAATTTCCCACTTCTGACAATCCTTTTCTTATGGTATTACGATAATTTTTCAAGGTCCACTTATGAGTGAGAACATGCGATACTCAGTTCTTTGTTTCTGTGATAGATCACTCAGTATTATAGACTTTTAAGTCTGTCCAAGCTGCTGTGAAGTTCATAATTTTGTCCTTCTTTATGGCTGCGTAATAATCCATCGTGTATATGTACCACACTTTTTTAATCCAGTTCTCTTTTGATAGGTAGCACGATTGGTTCCATGTTTTTGCTATTGTGAATAATGCTGCAATAAACATGTGTGTGCAGGTATCTTTTTCATAGAGTGATTTGAGTTCCTTTGGGTATATTCCTGGTAGGGGGATTGCGGGGTTGTATGGAAGGTTGATTTGTAGACTTTTTAGGAATCACCAAACTAGTTTACACTCCCACCAACAGTGTAGAAGTGTCCCCTTTTTTCCGCATCCTCTCCAGCATCTGTTGTTTTTTGAGTTATTGATGATGGCCATCCTGACTGGAGTTAGTTGGTATCTCAGTGTGGTTTAAATTTGCATTTCTTTGATGACTAGTGAGGCTGAGCATTTTTTCATGTATCTATTGGCTGCTTGTATGTCTTCTTTTGAAAAGTGCCTATTCATATCTTTTGCCCACTTTGTAATGGGGCTGTTTTTTTTCTTTTTGGTATGTAGGATACTTCAAATAATTTATAAGAATATATATAGGACAAAACAAAATGGTAGTAGACCATAAAAGGGATGAATAAACAATCAAGATAATTTTTTTCTTTTACCAAAGAGTAGCAATATCAAATGTAGAGCTGAGGACAGACAAGAACCAATTGAGAAAATAATTGATTTGCATTCATGAAGTCATAATCATATAGTAACTTCTTTTAAAGAAGTTGTTCTTTCCTTTGGGACTACTACACCAAGCAAAAATGTAAAGTATGATGACCTGGAAGCAATTTCACTAATGCATATTTTGCAAAGTGGTACTACTCTCAGAAGTCAAATCAATGCCTTCTAGGAGATTTTGAACTATATCAAGTAGTGTCAGAGGGAGGAAACAATAAGGATGCGGAGTGTGAGGAAAACCTCAAGGAGATCTTTCTTACATGGCATAGAAGCTCAGTTTAAAGATAATCACCTAGTTGGGAGGTCCCCTGAGCAACAGATTACATAGCTGAAACAAGAAGGTACTTGAATAATTTCTCGTTCATTAAAAAAAATTATTGCTATCAGACCCCATTCTAGGATCAAGGAATTATGAAGATTTGGTCCTTGTCTTCAGTGAGGACAGAAATTTCTTCGAACTATACCATCAAGCCTGTTTCCTGGGAAGAAACATTTTTGTAAAGAGAGGGCTTTATAAGAGCTGTGAGTTCAGAAGGCGAGGATCATTTAACAAGTGTTACCCACAGAAATGTGTGAGAGACAAAGGAGGCTCAAGGGATTTCCAGAAGCCCAGACCTGTAGAACATGGACAGTGATTATAAGAATTTTATAGCTTCTTAATTTTAGAGACATTCTCTCTTGTAGGTCGAATCGTGTCCCTCAAAAAGATATATTCAAGTCCTAACCCTCAGTCTTTATAAATGTGATCTTTGTGTGAAATAAGGTCTTCACAGTTGTCCAAATTGAAGTAAAATTATACTGGATTAGGATGGGTCCCAATACAATGACTGGTGTCTTTATAAGAGAAAGGAGAGGGAAATTTGGATACAGAGTCCCAGAGAGCAGGCACACACAGAGGGAAGGAGGCCAAGTATGACAGAGGCAGAAATTGCAGTTATGTAGCTACAAGCCAAGAAACAGCAAGGCTTGCCTGCAACCACCAGAAGCTAGGAAGACAGAAGAAAGAAGTCTTCCCTGGACATTTCAGAGAGTATAACTCTGCTACCACCTTGATTTCAGACTTCTAGTTTCTAGAACTATGAGAGGATAAATTCTGTTGTTTTAGACCACCAATTTTTTGTAATTTGTTACCACAGCCCAAGGAAACTAATATATTATCCACTAGGAATTACCTAGTTCCTTATAGCAATTAGCAATAAAATATTTAAAATGAAAATACTAGGCTTGCTTGGTGAGGCATAAAGAAACAACAACACTAGGGATTGTGTGTCCTATTTTGCAGTCAGTCCTAAAGGAATAAAAGCCCCAAGAGTAATTGGTGACAACTTTAGAGAAGAAAGGAATACCAAACCCTAAGGCCTGTTTCTGTTTTCTAAGGTGTACAACATTATTTTTTAAAATTCATTTTTATATCAAAAGTCTAATATTAAAAAGAAAAAAATTAAATAAAATTCATTTTTTGAGATAAAATGTGGATATGTAATTTATAATCTTTTTTAAGTGTACAGTTCATTGGTAATAAATATATTTATATATTTTTTTTTCCTTTCCTCCCCTCCCTCTCTCTTCCCTTCCTGGCCTTTGGTAATCACCAATCCCCTCTCTATCTTCATGAGATCCACTGTTTTAGCTCCCACATATGAGGGAGAACATGCAATATTTGTCTTTCTGTACTTGGCTTATTTCATTTTACACAATGGTCTCCAGTTTCGTCCATGTTGCTGCAGATAACAGGATTTCATTCTTTTTTTATGGATGAATAATATTTCATTGTGTGTGAATAATATATATAATATATACATAACTTTTTTTATCCATTTATTCATTGGTAGGCACTCAGGTGGATTCCATGTTTTGGCTATTTTGATTCCATATTTTGGCTTTTTGTAAACAAGGGAGTACAAATAGCTCTTTGATATACTGATATCCTCTCTTTTGGATATATACCCAGTAGAGGAATTGCTGGATAATATGGTAGTTCTATTTTTAATTTTTTGAGGAACAGCCATACTGTTCTCCATAGTGTCTGTATTAATTTACATTCCCACAAACAGTGTAGGAGGATTCCCCTTTCTCCACATCCTCGCCAGCATCTGTTATTACCCACCCAAGACCTGGTTCTATGGTAGTGTGGAGCCAGCGGATGGCAAACATATTCTATAGGAGTTTCATTTGTTTCTATGTGGGATTCTCAAGGTGCAACATATCCATTCCTTAGTGTGACATATGCCAGGCATTTGGCCTTACTCTCAAAAGCAGTTACTATTGTTAAGGCACACTTTCAAAAGCAATTATCATGGCTGGGAAAGATATTAAGTGGGAATAATCATAGCAACAGGCAACATTTATTGGGGACCTACTGTTACTTTGTCTCTTTTGACCACACTATGTGCTATGATCTCTCTTACAGATAAGGAACTGAGGTTGCTGGAAAGTTGACTTATAAAAAAAAACAACTATCCGGGCTCAGTGGCTCAGCCTGTAATCCCGTGCTTTGGGAGGCTGAGGTGAGTGGATTGCCTGAGCACGCGGGTTCGAGACCTGCCTGGGCAACCTGGCGAGACCTCATCTCTACAATAAATCAAAAAATTAGCTGGGCGTGGTAGCACACTCCTGTAGTTCCAGCTACTTGGAAGGCTGAGGCGGAAGGATTGCCAGAGCCCAGCGGGTCGAGGCTGCGGTGGCCGGGCGACAGAGTGAGACTCCAACTCAAAAAAAAAAAAAAAAAAAAATTAAGCATCTCAAAAAAATTCCAAGAGTAAGGAAAACAGTCTTCAAGGAAATAGCTATCTAGAACTTGAAAATATCAGTGGCACATGAACATTTTCCTTTATCATTTTTTTCTAGAAGAGTATAAATTTTTTTGTGAGAAAGAACTTTTGAGTTTCATTATTGTAATTAAAAATTCCTATAATGTGGCAGGACATAATTCTAATATTACCTAAAACAAAAGGAAAATCTTGGAAATTTAAGATTATAATTAAAATGAAAGCAATACAATGGAAAAATAAAGTATGTTCCAAAATATCTTAACTCTTACCTTTTTATTTTTTCAGAAAATAAAGGTAAGACTTATTGTTTTTGTAATATGGAGGAAAAGTAGCCTAAAATGCTCTCTCTTACAAACACCTATATGTGTTATATAAAAGGCTTAAAAAAAATAAGGGAAATCACATGGGTCCAGAAACAATTAGGGAACTGAAGAAAAAAAGAGCAATAAGCCTGTAGGCTGATAAAACAGCTATACTGAGGACAGAGTTAACAGTTTTCACTGTTCAAGGGGCATGGGTTTTAAAGTTATATAGGCTCAAGAGATGAGTTTGGGGTCCTTAAGAGTCCTGGGGTTAGAAATGAGACCTCTACAAACAGCACCCTTTTACTTTATGTAATTACTAATATGCATGTGTTTGTATCCACCATCTCACTATTTGTCTCCTCAAAACGTTTTGTTTCATTTTGTGTTTTTCCGTTTCCTTTCTTGCCTTTTGCTGAATTGATATTTTCAAAAAATTAGTTTAGACTGTTAGACTTGATTGTGGCTGTTTTTTTTTTTCAAGACTCCTAATGGGCATAGGGCAAATTCTTACTGAGTTTTAGCTGTTTTTTTTTTTTTTTGAATAGTCATTATCTGGATTGCTACAAGCCTTTGGTTAATTTCTAGTGTTCTGGAAAAGTTGATTCTTCTTTTTACTTGTGTTCTCATTGCTTTTATGGAGAAGAGTATTTTCAGAGGTCTTTACTTTGATATTTTGAGCGATTTCCACCATCTGTTTTGTGAACAGTGCCATGAAATTTATAAACTAGTGGTCTGAGATCTGGAAGATATTCCTTTCCTATGGAACAGGACAATAACATAATATGTATAAGTATAATGTCACAAGTTTATAATTTTATAGATGTTGGAATTGGATGAGCTAAACTTAGCTCTGTAAATAATGAGTGGTTAGATCTCATTAACATATAACCTATAGTGGTTTATATCCTTTAAACTTAAATAGGGAATTATTATTTGAGTAATAGTTAATCTAATAATATGCTCTTTTACCTAAAACTTTTTGCTATCTGGAATGCATCTTGATAGAATAGCTATATTTGTTTGTCTTCCTGGAATGTTTATAAACAATGTAATGTTTAAGACTGATATTAGCTTTTCAGTTAAATTTCCTGAGTGTAAAGCAGAGGTTTTTGATTCTTTATTACTCGATTTTATTTTCTTTCTAGTTGTTGCTGTATATGGAGTATGGTAGGGAGAAAAAAGAGGAAGATTGATTTTTGAATGATAGCTTGACCTGGCTAGACAAGCCATGTGTAGGTCAAGCTGTTTGAGGGTGACCTGCTAACATTGTGGAGAAGTTTTATTATACTTTCATTTTATTGCATTTAATTATACATGCAGAGTAAATGGAAGGTGTAAATGCAGTTGGTTTTGTGTTGCTCCGTTCAATGTGAGGTTATTTTATATATAATGTGCCTACACTAAAAATATTGGAGGAACAGTTTTAAAATCTGCCTTTTAGCCGAGCTCGGTGGCTCAGCCTGTAATCCCGCACCTTTGGGAGGCTGAGGTGAGTGGATTGCCTGAGCCCACGGGTTTGAGACCCGCCTGGGCAACTTGGCGAGACCTCACCTCTACAATAAATAAAAAAAAACAGCCGGGCATGGTAGAGCGCGCCTGTAATTCCGGCTACTCGGAAGGCTGAGGCGGAAGGATCGCCGGAGCCCAGCAGGTCGAGGCTGCGGTGGCCGGGAGCGGCCACTGCACTCCAGTCTGGGCGACAGTGAGACTCAAACTCAAAAAAAAAAAAAAAGATTATCTTTCTTAACATGCCATGATCAGATAGACATGTTGTTTTTAGAGATTTAAAAATAACAGCTGTCCTCAGTATAGCCAACTTCAGTTCATATCTGAAATGTAAATGAATTAATGAATTTCAGTGCCCTTGATAAAATGAATCCATTTAGCTGGAAGAAACAAATTTGAATGAGACAAGTAATACTGCCATGTCTTATTCTACAATAGGTGTACACATTTCTGTTAGAAATTTGAATGGTCCAAGTTCATCCTTTACAAGACAACTGCATGTGCTGGAAAGAAAGTTGCATGGCTTTCATTTTAGCTGTCTATGTAACCATTACTTCACATTCTCATAAAGATTTAAAATGCATGTTATATAATTTTTGAATATAGTTGATTCTAAAAGACTAATCTTTAAGGATATCTAAAAGACATTCACTTACTTGATTATATAAAAAAATCCATTTCACATTATATGACCTCATTTTGCAATCCAATAGCTAAAGAAAATATGTAATGAATTTCTAATATAATATGAAGGGTATTTCATAATCTATACAGTAAAAACTGTTCTTGAATGTTAAGATGGTTTTCATATTTTCTCCCAGTATAAACACAGAAGAATATTATTTGTCCTAGATCAGTTCCTTTTATATAAATTAGACTGGAAAATTGCATCAGCTTTATTTAGAAATATCCACAAGAGAGATACACTGATTATTGAGGTCATTGCTGTGACTACAGAAGTGACTTAAAAGCCAGTCTCACAGTTAGGAACTTTATTATGGAAAGTAATTAAACTTAACGAAAATTAGGAGAATTAAAATCAATACCTACAAGATAAAAAAACAAAATTTATTTTTATTGCAGATTGTCTTTTATCAACATAAATATCAGATTTCTTTCTGAATAAAAATGGAGATTAATTTTTTTCAGTGAGTAAAGAAGCACATATGCTTACCCTTCTTGATAAGGACAGAACAGAGCTAATTTTAATACAGGTGGCTACCTCTTACACACAGACACACATGCACACACACAGATATACACACACATATACATATATAAATATACACACACATACATGCACACACACACGTGTGAGGGGGGATACCCAAAAAACAAAAAAAGAAATTTATTTATTAAAAAATGTGTATTTATTCTTACATGCTTAACTTTAGTCACCTTCAAAGTACTCTCTGTTTGATGTAATACATCTATTGCCACCCTTTTTCCACTGTTCAAAATGGTTTTTGAACGTGTCAATTTTGATACTTTGTATTGCTTCTGTCATCTTCTGTTCGCCTCTTCCACATTGGCAAAAGGATTCCCTTTGAGAACTTTTTTCATCTTAGGAAATAAAAATAAATCCCTCGGGGTGAGATTGGGTGAATAGGGAGGGTGGGGCAGAGGGTCAAATTGTTTTTGATTAAAAAGCGCTGAACACTCAACACAGTATGAGAAGGTGCAATCATAAATCACCCATCATGAAATGGGCAAACACACTGAAAGAATCTTTAAAAAAAACCCCGAGACCCCAAATCCACCAAAGCCAAACAAACAGCTTCTCACAACAATGCTAGCTGGGACACTGATGCTGATGGGTTCGTAGAACACTTACCTAGCCTGGAAAACCTGTACAACAAACCCTCCAAAAGATAATTCTGGTTTTGGAGTCTGTGTGCACGTGTGTGTGTGTGTGTGTGTGTGTGTGTGTTTGTGTGTATCCTGAGCCCCCTACTACTATTTTCAACTTTAATTAATTAAGATGTTAAAAGATGATTTTAGAAAGGGGGCTTTTAAAAATAATAGATTCCAGGCATTTGTATATCAATAAGGTAATGCTTCCCTTCATAAATATGTATAAAATTTGTGGACTAACATTGGGCTGCCATCTTTTAACTTTGTTAACTGAAGTCATGAAAAACAAACAGACCAGGTGCGGTGGCTCAAGCCTATAATCCCAGCACTTTGGGAGGTTGAGGCGAGAGTATTGCCTGAGACTAAAGGTTCGAGACCAGCCTGGGCAACATGGTGATACCTTGTCTCTACAATAAATAAATAAAGAAAAATGAGCTGGGCGTGGTAGCGCGCACCTGTAGTTCCAGCTACCTGGACGGCTGAGGCAGAAGGATCGCTGGAGCCCAGCAGGTCGAGGCTGCGGTGGCTGGGAGTGTGCTACTGCACTCCAGCCTGGGCGACAAAGTGAGACTCCAACTCAAAAAAATAAATAAATAAATAAAAGGAAAAACAAAACACAACATTTAAATATTCTATTACATTATCACCGCCATTTTGGTGGTGGTCAAAGGACATTGAACATCAGTTAAGGACGTAATCCAAGAATATTTAATAGCTCTTACAAACAAACAAACAAAAAAACCATGACAACTTTTCACCATTTTCTTTTAGAAAAGACCAAATCTTCTTTGTGCCCTTCTCTGGTTTTATGAATTGGAAAATAGTATTTTAATTCCCTTTCTTGAAGCAAAAGTGCTTTTATTCCCTCCTCCCCCTACTCCTGTATCCACTTGTGACTCATTTTATTTACAAATAGTTACTGAGCAACTATTATGTGCCCAGTCTTTATGTAGGTATCAGGAATCCACAATGGACAAGAAAGATACAATTTCTGCCTTCATGGAATTTACTTTTAGTGGAATCTAAATTAGATTAGAAAATCTTGTTGGTTCTATCATCATCATATGTGTTTCCAACATATCTACTATTCTCTTTCTGCTGCCACCACCATCATCTCCTGTCTGGCTTACTGAAAAGCTCTCCTAATTTGTCTCCAGGATTCTATTTTCCCCTCATATCCTGACCTAAATCTGTTATTCTCAAAGTAGCTGGAGAGATCTGTTTAAAACCTGAATCAGACCCAGCTCTCTCAAGCTTAAGACCCTGATGGCTTCTCACTTTCTATGGCCTTTCCATCCTGCTGCAGCACCAAACTCAGTGGATTCTGGCCTTTCTTTTCAATTCTAACATCCCACCTTCTAAAATTCAACCATATGACTATCTTTTTGTTATTCTTACATTACACACTTACTTCTGTTTTAGAGTCTTTATATCAGATCTTATCCTGCTTGTTTTAGTCTACAGGAAACAAAACATTCCTGCTAAAATGATGCAGGAAATAAATTATCTCACATAAAAAGAAATAAACAGAAGGGATAGTTTCTGGGCTGGTTACGTCATCCTTAGGAATATGCTGGAACTTGCATTCAAGCAAGGAGAAAAAGAAAGAAAAACAAGAAGTGAGTTAAAATTTACATTGTGTACAAAATGGTAGGCATATGATGGAGAAAAATGAATCAAGATGGGAAATAGAATGGAAGTTCAATTTAAAATAGTGACACAGGAACTGCTTAACACATGATAGTGTTATTTTTATTCATTATTGCACATTTCTGTTATTGTTACTGAATGGAACAGAGTGGAAAGATGTCAGAGATTCATATTGCTTGTCTCTTAAGTAGTAATGTAACTTTCCTAAGTATTACAGTAGATAACTGTGATGGGGTTGAGAATGAAAAAGACACAAACAGTATGGGAAGGGGCAAACAGTCTCTTTCCCACACACACCTCTGCCACTTTATGTCAACAATGTCAAGGAGATGCCAAAATAATGAGTCCATTTTTATTCATTCCAATCACATTTCTTATTTCATCTATTTTTATTTTCTGCACACTAATGCTTGCTATCATTGGGTGATATTAAAAAGTTAAGCAAATGTTTTAACTGTGGAACGAAAATCAACAAAAACAAACACAGAATGTAGTTAGTCATAAAGGAATTCATCTTTTGACAAGTAAAAATTCATTAACAGAAAGTATGTCTCAATGTAAACCAGCTAACGAAATATAGAATAAATAATAAAATGAGATAAATAACTTTTACAGAAAGATTGATCAGGGAATTTCCTTTAAAATGTTTTCTCTCCCAGAATGGCAAAATGTTTTAATTTATAAAAAGTTATGTTTGCCAATAAGTTTCAAGAATATACCATTGTATAAACTATCATCCTATGTAAACTTTTAAACAATTTTTATTTCATGTCATTGCTTTTGACTGTTGAATCTTTTTGTGTCTACAAACAGTAGACAATTGTATTTGTTATTACACAATATGCATCAATTGTCACTTTCTTTTTGTTTTTCTAAAGCAGCATTGTCAACTTTCACAGTTATTACACCAAATATTTTAACTTTCCTGGACAATAGTTTCCTCCTTTAAACTCCCCATGCCCTTACTCAAACGCACAAACACAAACATTTATAATAGTTTTCTCACGTTTACTTGACAGAGATGATGCATCCTGATAGCCACCTAATTCACTCAATAAACATTAAGAAACATGAACAGTATTTTACTATGCATGTGCAAGGTTTTTGTATCCTATATTTTTCTTACTTTTAAAAATTTCTAAGCATTGGAACTATTCTGTGGCAATAAAACTCGTTGTCTTTATCAATACGCTGTCTAGAAATAATTTTTAAACATTAATGTGATTCTATCATTTAAAAGTATGAATAAAATGTGAATTTTTTGTGTTCTTATACTTTCATTTTTTTTTAAATAGTGAAACTTCCCTTTCCTATTCTTACTACTTAAAAAAAAGTTAACACTTATTTTTAAATGTGGTTTTCTCAAAAATATCACTGCAGAAGGATTCAAAGCAAGCAGTAAAAAAGCCTACTCAGTCTTAAATTTACTTTCTAGTCTATATAGTTTTGGGTATGTTCCTTCCCATAATGCATTTTCGTTCCTTCCCATAATGCATTTTCTTCCCAACCTCTCCTGCAATTTTGCATTTAAAGAAACTTTTAAATATTTGACTCATTTCATGTTTAATTTATTCTGTTCTTTCAGATTGCGGCTTTCACTATCTCTCCTCCCAACTTTCTTTTTTAATACCCCATTTTAAAGTTCTGGTTGGCTTGCTTACAAATAATAAAGAAGAAGGATATTTGAGATTAGAATTCTTGTTATGAGGATATTCCCTGGATCATTGCATATTGGACTTAATATAAAAATTGCATTTGGAGTTGTTTGATTTGCAGAAATAACAAGTCTAAATACTTCAGTTTCTAATGGTAATTAGTTTTCAACCCAGACAGTCTGGATAACTATATATTTACTACCTTGTAAAAAACTATCATAACAAGCCCTTAAGCATTATTTGAAAATTAATAAACGAAAGTAGGAGGAAACCCTTTATTTTCCCATAGCAACATGGACTGAGTTATATTATTTTATTGCAAAATTTCACTTTTCAATTATAGGTTTACTGAATTAAGAGGCTGAAAAAGTATAAAAAACAATGATTAGTTTCTTAACACTGCAGATGACTAATGCAATGAGTCTACCTTACCGTAAAAAAAAAGGGGGGGGGGTTCTTTTTATCAAAGAAAGTTCTTCCCTTGAACTGCCTGAGAATAAATCCTGATTCACAAATAAATCTTGTTTCTGTAGTATTAACAGAATGCATCATATATTTAAGTGGCGTTTTCTAAATTATGCAAAAAGAAATCTTACACTAAGAATCTTACTCTTAACTTCTCATGTTTATATTTTTATTTTCTAAAAATGAAACTTGCAAGTAGAGCAATTTAATTCCTGTAAGTTGCATATATACAAAAGATTCAGTAATCTCGATTTGAGCTAAATAACAAATGTTGTTGATGATTATGGCAGATGTAAAACTAAAATTGTGAATAAACTGGGTTAATTGCTTAGAAGAGAATGTGGAAGAAAAACTACTTAACCTAATTCTCACCTTCACAGGGTGAGCATTGAAAACCAATGTTAATATGCCCTGGCAGACAAGAATAATGTAATCCTTTTACTATCAGAGCCAGGACTCCAGCTCTGATCATCCCAAATGTCAATCTCTTAGAGGTCTGATGTTTGACTCCATTGAATGGAGTGTGTGTGTGTGTGTGTGTGTGTGTGTGTGTCACATGTGCGCATGCCAGCACATGTGTGTTAGAACCTGGAGAAGGAGCAAAATCAAACTTTACAGAGACTTATGAAGAGTGACATGTAGAATACTTTACTTTTTCTTCCATTCCCACCTTTCCACCACAACTTTAAGCCAACATATTTATTCTGTTGCACATTATGGCATAGTGGTGAGAAGCAAGGGCCTTACCACATATGCCAGGATTCAAATTCTGGCTTTCACACTGACCAGCTCAGTGATACCAGTCAAGTATATCATTTTCCATCTACAAAATGATGACACTCTCCCAGGATTGTTTCAAGAATTAAACACGTTATTTGGCATGAATTTCTAAACAGAGTCTAACACACAAGTTAGGGCCAATGTAAAAGACAAAGATTTTAAAGACAAAATTCTCATTCTACTAAATTATGTTTATATTCTTTAAAGTACTTTTTAAATGTTTAGCTCCCTAAGTCCTTCAGTCATTAATTTAGTATTGGCAAATGGAAAAGGACATCAGTTAAGAAAAGGGTTGAAGGAAAAAAGAAAGACAAAGGGATGGAGAGTGTGAGTTGTGGAGTAGAAAGTCTCTAAGCTATTAAATTGAGTACTTTAAATTTTCAAAGTACTGTCCCTGAATTGCTATGACTTGCTAATTGTCAACTGAGATATGACATACCTAAATATGTGTTCCCATTTTAATAGAAAAAGTTTCTAAGGGAATAGAAAGAGATTAATCAATCAATCAACTCAAAATACATTACTTAGAATCGTAAAGGAATGAATTTGATCCTCCGTGAAGAATAAACTCAGAAAACCTAAGAACTACATGGACTCTTGCATAGTACTAATTATCCTTCACACCATCACATAAAAAGGATTAAATTAGTGTCTGTTAAGTGAATGGGATGAATGAATGAACATTTCTATGACAGTCAGAATTGGAAACAGAGCTTAAAAAACTGGGGTCCAGAAAGACTAAATTTGATCTCCAGGTGTATTTTGTTTGGTCTTTCTAGTCTAACAGAATTAGTTAGAAACTTTTGTAATTGCAGCACTTCATATATAAATAGAGATATCTGGACTCCCTTGAAAAATTAGCAGTTCTGCTAACAGTAGGCTTTCTTTCCTGCCTGGCATCAAACTTCTAAAGATGGATGGTAGCTCTCCCTCTAGATGACCATGGTGTGGCAACAGTACCCTGATGGCTTAACTCATTTAAGTCGCCTGCCAGGTCCCTCTTAGACTGAACTTGTGAATCTCTAATTTGAAATTACATACCTTTTGGCCACATTGTGGTTCCTTTTGAGATTTTCTCATAGCTTGAAACAAGTGAATAGACCCCTGAAGGCACACAGGGTGTTGTCTCTCTTTGACATAAGGATGAGGACCCTTGAGTTAGCTCCTGGGTTACTCATCCTAAGCATTACCACCATTTTGGGTTGGAAAATGTTTGTTGTGGGAGGCTGTCTTTGCAGGATGTATAGCAGCTTTATCTACTTAGTGTCTCAACTAAAAATGTCTCCAGACATTGCTAAGTGTAACATGGAGGGCGGATCTCCCCTAATTGAGAACCACTGAGTTAGATATCAAACTAAAAGAGTGTAGACATATAAACTCAAAGATGGCACTGGATTTACATTGGACAGATATTGGCTTACTTGCTGACTGGGAATTAATTGGTTGCAACTTTGGCACTATGCCCAGTTTCTAGATTGTGTTGCTGGTGATTGACCATTAGCTTAACCATATTTATTTAAACCTGAGTGTGATAATAATACTATGGTTTTCTACCACTGCTGATTTTTGGATGGAGCTTATAAGGGCAAGGAAGTTAACAAAGTGATGTAATAAAATGCAACAATCTGCACATAGTTATATCTGGAAAGCATTCATATGCTAGCTGTTCATTCTGTTTTCTACTCACATGTTGTTCCTGAAGAATTATCTTTAAAGTATGGCTAAATTATTCATTACACAAGATCACCATTATTTATGCAACTGAGGTTTACCACTAACATTCCAATATGGATTTTTTAAAACTATGGGACTTCAATAAAGCTTCTAAGGAATAGAATTATATGCCTAGAATTAAGTAACTCATGTGGGACACGCCATAATGGTGAAGGAATAATACAGTGGTTGAGTCTCTAAATCTTAAGGGAATCTTTACTAACAGCAAATTTGATAAAACATTATTTATAATAATTACATATACAGTTAAATTTTATATACACATCTCAGTTTGGATATCTTAAAACAGTCACACAGAGTAAGCTGCCAGACCATAGCAAATTTCTCCCACAGGTTATCTGCCTCGTATATTTCATTTAAATAAAAATTAGGTAATACTATGTAACAATAAAAGTACACAAGCATATCATATATCATTTAGATTTTATTTTCACAGAATCAGAAAAATAAATACCATAACAAATTTGAGGTAAATTTAATCTACCTTTATTTTTCTTACATCTCTCTATCTCTTCTTTCTGTGAATGAAGGTATATTCCCTATAGTCTGTCCTCTGATGCTTTGTCCAATGTCAATTTAAATGATGCAAGTGATAACTGCAAGTACAGTACAATTCTTCCTTTGGGAAGCCATTCCATTGACTAATATTAAGTGGGTTACTATTGGTATGTTAATTAGCTGCTTCACTCAGCACTGACTATTTATGTACAATGTACCCTTCATCCATGAATTGACATGTGAGAAAAAGCCAAAGATGAAATTTAGAGATTTTTTAACATTCCACATACCAGATTCTGATAACTCAAAACCTACGCTTTTTTCCATAACTGTCTTTGACTTAGCATTTGAAAGTTAACCATAACTTTCATAATTTTGAGATACAGTTTTTTAAGTAGAAACAGTCCAATAAACAACTTTCCTCCCATATGTATTCACAATGGGACCAGTTTTCTTTTTGGAGGGCTAGCGGTATATTAATGAGATAAATTCATTTATTCATGCAGATCTATTTTTTTTCCTTAGGGTTACATAACAAAGCAATCAATGTACAAGTCATGCAAGGAATAAGAAATTCAATCAGAAATGGTAAGAAGGCCACTTTTGAAAGCAATTGTTTCTTTTACTCAAGGATATTAGTATGCAGACCTCAAAATTAGGGAAGCTCTTTACTTTGAGTGCCATCAGGAAATATGTTTAATATTTAAAGTTAAAATCAACTTTAGTCAACAGCCTCAACATAGCCTCAAAAGGTTATTTAGTATAACTCTTGCATTAGTTTTAATACACACCAGAGTAGTTAGGCCAGAGTATTCACACAAGCCTTTCTTACCCCATTGTAGGGACATTCTTTCAGGCTTTCTTTTAGTATTATCTTAGTTGTAAAGCAATTCCAAATTATGGTGATCACTGCTATGAAAGTGAATTATGCAGCCACTCAGATGGCCTCAACATTTTTGGCCTACAAATATGAAATGACTCAGTATATAAAATGTTTGTTCGCACATACTTTTATGTTAAATTGAAAGCATTATATTTATTGATATGAGGTCATTCTGATGTGTTGTAATATGGTTTTGTTTTAAACAGAGCACCATAGAGGAGGGTCCTCTGCTTTTGGCTCATGAAAACTACTATAGGATAAAACTACCTAAGGGATATCTTTGGAGGACCTGCTTAGCGAATCTTCCCCTTTCAGTGCCATATGCGTGTTCTTAGATATCTAAAATTGTCCAGCCCGCCATTGCACTAGCCTGGAGAAGACTGAGCCCTGAGATACAAGTAGCATCTGCTTAGGCTAGCCTTGAATATCAAGGGGAAGTTTTGAAGGATGCTAGATCCCAGAAGAGAGACCAAACAGAAACCAGGCTCCTGAAGCTGCAGAGAGATGAACCAGCAAGTGGAATACTCATTGAGCAACAGGGATCTAAATCTGAACGGTGGAGAGAAGATTACAAAGGAAAGTAAATCACTGGAAGTTCTCACACCCAGTGGATCTTAGCACATAATGGTTATTTTAAAATTTACCTCAGCAACTAATTTCAGATTAAATAACTAAAGACAAAACTTCAGTGCTCAGTCTCACATCTCGGCTCCAACAACTTTACATTTGACTTTGACTAAGATAAATTTAAGTAGCCTTTCTACATTAGAGAAACACACAATACAAATACAGTTTCTGGAAGAAAGGCCAGAGATCTGTCAGTCTACTTCATTATGAAGCAAACCCGGGAAGGAAAATGATGTGTGAGCTAACGAACTCACAAATAATTACCCTGGATATTTTTATGCTGCCACCAGACCTTTTGTAAGGCTATATAAACTGATCTTAATTTTGTTATACTGACCCCTAAAGGCACTTCCTATTGTAAAATAGTCTATTAAGAATTGGTCTATATTTGGGAAAGCAATAATATTAAGTTCATTATGGCTTTTTGCAGTCCAGGCACTAATTTAGCTTGTGTAATCCTCTTAAGATTTTAATGGGCAAAAGCTATTTTAAGAATTTTTGCAAGCAAACTATATAGGTATGCTTAGAAAGGTCCTTGTCTTTCAGGCGCTTTAAAATGTATACAAGATATTTATGTTAAATTGATTCATGTTAAAAATGAAACACATCCAGTCAGAAAGTCTTGTAAGACAGTCTTTTGTAAAAGGTAGTATTATTACCTAATCTCAGCTAAAGAATCTCGAATTTAGGAGCAAAACATGACTTATATATAGGAATATGTTATTATTATTAAACCAAGTTCTTTTCATTGTGGAAAAAAAAGTAAAAACAAAAGGTTAAAATCTCATTCTCCTCATAATGGAATCCTACTGAATGCATATTTTTGAGCACACTTTCTAAAAATGACAGCATAGTCTGTCAATAAACATAGTAAAAAATTTAAAAGCTGCTTAGTGTTCTGTTGTATAAATGCTATAATTCACTTAGCTCATCTGCTATTGTTGAGCATTTCTATAATTTTCTTTTTGTTTTCTCTTGCTATTACAATGTTTCAAAGAATATTCTTGCATTTTTTCACAGAAAGGCAACTTAGGACAGAGATATTAAGAATCTAGGTCAAAGCAACTGACCGACTGCAAGGCATAAGCTCCAGGAGCCTGTTAAGTTATATATATATGTAATTTAAGTTATATATATATACTTTAAATTTTGCTCATTTATAAGTGGTAATTTATATTTCCTTTTTCTTCTTTTACTTTCTTTTGTTATAAATCTGTGGGGTGTAAGTCAGGCTCAGGTACATAAGTAACCTATGTGCAGGTGAAGTTTGGGCCTCCAACTGGTTCTCACTTCCCCTGGTTTAGAACCAAGTACCTTTGTGTTGTTACATGTCCCCTACCCACCCCCTTCCCCCCACACACACAGTGTCCCTATTCCTCTCTTGTGCTATTGTGATTAATGTTCGGGTCCCACTTAAAAATTTACATTTGACTGCTAAAAGATCATTTTTTCCACATGGTTATTGTTTATGTTCTTTGGCAAATTGCCAGTTTAAATCCTGGGCTTATGTTTTATCGAGCTCATCTTTTCTCTTACAGATTTGTTTTACTTTTTCCATATATTAAGGAATACATAAAGAACATATTCGAAGGCAGAGATTGCTGCCTCTTGGACTTTGCGACATCCCCGGTACCAAAATGGTGCCTGGCATATGGCAGGTATTAAATAAAAACCCAAAATCCTTCACGAAATAAACTGGTAAATCTGAAAATAGAATACTATAAATAGAGTGACGACAAATACTTTTATAAATGGTTATGATACTTGAATTTTCAAATTTTATATTATTAACTATTACAATCCCATGCCCACATCCCTGTTTTTAATTCACACACATTATCAGTCAGTACACTGCCAGTTTTTAGGTATTTCCTTAGTACATTTGAGCTAGCTTTTGTTGCTGGTGAATTGTTCAGCTCGGATGACTGATGAGATAAAGGGAACTAACTAAATTATTAGAAAGCAAAGATAAAAGGGACAAAAACTTGAATCATTTTTTAAAAATTTAAAATGAACTGATTCAGAGAACACACTAGGCTAGGTTCTGCTTTGGAAATGAATGAATTAAAAAACCACATTTCCTGCTTTAATTGACTAAAAACCTTAGTAGGAATAACAAAATGTCTATGTTCATTCAAAATAAAGATTTATAGAGAGACTCACAGTCAATATAGAATATACAGACTAAAAATATTTAAAAGTATACTAGAGTAGTCAGAGTCCAGCCTGGAAGACAGAAAGAATTGCACAGCTTTCTAACAGAGTGAATGTATCACAGGCAATATTTACACAGGCAAAGGAAAAGCTAGAAGCCGAACAGTAAGGCAATTCAGCTATAGAAAGTGGAGGACCCAGGGACCTGTACCAACCATTGTGAACTGAGAGCACAGAGGGAGGAGGGTCAGTCTCATGGTGCGGAGACCATTGTAGGAATATACCCCCTGCTGCTGTCAAAGGTGCCATAGGAAAGGGCATACCCTGTATCCACCTCTCATCTCACCTTCTAGGCTTCCATTAAGGTCTCCCATTGGCTTAATTTTCCTAGAAATCAGAGGTCAAAGGAATCTGGCAAACAGTTCCTGAAATGCAGAGCAAGGCAGAAGAGGGGCTGGAAAGGATCTGGGAGTAAACTGACAATTGATAGACACAGATCCTTAACTGTCAAGGGAGCAGAGTTTGGAGGTGAGCTAGAAAAGAAGCTCTTTGGGGCATTAAGAGATAAGAGATTCTCATCCAGTACGGAATTGAAAGAAAAGCTATCCAGAGGGGATGAAGAGGTTCAGGGATGGAAGCAAGCAAGTCTTAGTAGGGCCTGAGAAGCTGATAAACTTCCTGTGAGCGGGAAGGCCATGCACTGGAGCCTGGAAAGAAGTTTAATGAGAAGCAGGAGAAGGGTGGTGCCAAAATGATGCCAACTTGTTGTCATATTAATGTACTTCCTACTACCAGATATCTGTTCACTGAAAAAACAAAATAAAAAATTGTTCAGATGATTCATCCTTTAACCCTAAGAAACTTAAAGTTGATATCCTTTAGATTTGTCAATTCTTCAGCACATATTATATATTATTCTAATCTAATAATCTGAATATTTTAATCTTCAAAACTGAAGTCAGAAATCCTTATTGTAGAAAACTTTTTGTGTTAAGTGTGACGCACTAGGGGCCATGTTGATAATGTTGGTACGCTTGATTCACTTGGAGACATTTTAGTAAAGCAAGATTTCGGTAGCACTACTGTGTTCAGGAACATTAGCCAAATACTAGTCACCTGCAATCTCATCTTTACTGGGTCTCAAAACCAGTGAGAATATAGTTTAAATACTAAAAAAATTTTCTCTATAGTTTGTATGGCTGGAAATAGTTCACTGTTCTGGACCTGGTGTACCTGGATTTGAAGCTGGAGCCTGTGATCTGTGAATGATATTTTATCACATTTTAGTGATAAAAATGTGACCCTGATAAAAATGCTTATCCTGATTCCTGGTTGTCATACCAGTTTTTTCACTGGTGTGCTGATTGGGGTATGTTAATAAGAAATATAAGATTTTCTTCTCCTGGCCTTCTGTCCCATTTCTTCAGCACTCAGAGTTTATTCTTGAATATTGCTCTGCTCATTGAAGCCCCACATATAGTAATCCTCTGTGCTTTTATCTTCTTGTTCCAACTCTTTCTTGCCTGGCAAGCAAGAGTTGCAAATCATTCTTTGTTCAAATTACATACTACTTTGTTTTCCTGAATGTGTGATTTAAGTTCAATCCTCTGTGCCACAATAGTAATCTCTGTTAGTCTTTGTCATCCGTGTTAAAATTCACCTTCTACACGATTATAATGGTTTCATTGTCAATCCCTACCTATCTTTAGAGTTCCCCAAGGGCTTGGACTGTACCACATTGACATCACATCTTACAGTCGAGGGGTATGTGTTAAATTCTCTATAAATATTTGTTGAATTGTGCTGAGTCTGGTTTTGATTTCTGGCTCTACCAGTACAAATGTAAGAATGCTTATTTTACTACATATCAGGCATATAATTATAACACAGTCTCAAGTCTCTTCCTGCTTTTAAGGTTAGACCTAGGTTATGGAGACCTACCTCAATCATACTTGAATTCTCCACATGCCCTTGTGCTTTTAATAAAACAGATACATAATTTTCCTGGGGACTGAGAAAGGCAGTAAGAAATGGGGTTCTGCCTAAACATCGTATTAATTTCTATGCCTTTGACACATAGCAGATCTAGCATACTCTTCTTAATCTTCCCACTCTTCCACCACTAACAATTTAGCATACTTTACAACTAAGCCTACATTTTTTTCAAAATTTATTTCTAGATTAAATTGACAAGTTATAACTATGTATATTTATGAGGTGCAAAGTGATGTTATGATATGAACACAATGTAGACTAGTTAAATAAAATGAACACATTCATTATTTTCTGTGGTAAGAACAGTTGAAATTTACTCTCAGTGATTTTTGAAATGTACAATGCACCATTATTATTAATAATTGTATTTGTCATGCTGTGTGATCTAAAAAGAACCTTATTCTCCTTGTCTAACTGAGTCTTTGTACCCTTTGATCATCATCTACCCATTTCCTCCATTCCCCAGACTCCATAACCACAAATCTATTCTCTGCTTCTGTGAGTTATGTTATTTTAGATTCAATTCATGAGTGAGAACATGTGGTATTTGTCTTTCTGTGCCTGCTTATTTCACTTAACATAATGTCTTCCAGGTTCATCAATGTTCTTGCAAATGACAGGATTTCCTTCTTTTGATGACGGAAGAATATTCCATTGTGTATATGTGACACATTTTCTGTATCTATTCATCTATTGATAGACATTTAGGTTGATTTATAACTTGGGTATTGTGAATAGTGCTGCAATTAACATGGGAATTATTATAATAACTCAGATTGCACAAATACTAATGAAATGTGTGACTTGGTTACCATAAATACACAGAACCTCAGGGTTTGAAGAAATGTTGAAGATCAAGTAGATTAACAAGATGTCTTCTACTGAAACTTAATGTACAATAATGAAGCAGCCATTTCCAGGGTGATGGACCTCTGGTTATAATTATGGATAATCTTTCTTGAATTCTTACAGTGATCAGATCCTTTTTTAGGTGCTTTACAAGTATACATTAATGCAATCATTTAACAATTCTATAAGATACAGACTAGTATTTTCTCCATTTTATGGAAATGGATCCCTAAAAAGGTTAGGTAAACACCCCAATGATACAGAGCTTGTAATTGCTAAATCTATTATTTCCATACATATCATGGCTCTAGAGCCTGGTGACTAGTTGATGGGGCTTTTCATTAAATTCCAATAATATGGTATAGTTTTTTCAGTAATTTTTGTGATAGCAACTCACTCATTCAGCACACATATTTTTTGCATGTGTATACTATATTCATGTACATCATTTGTGTATACCTATACTAGGTATACTAAATTCGAGTATCTAAATTCCAGTACACTGAATTCCAGTACACCACAGTCCAGTAATAGGGTATACTTTTTCCAGTAACTCTTGCGATAGCAACTCACCCATTCAACATATATATATTTTTGTGTGTGTCACTGGTGTATACTATATTCATGTACATCATTCGTGTATACCTATACAGGTTCTGGGACTTTAAGTTAAAGTGAGATATATTCCCTTCTCTTAGGGAACTTATGGAGTTGCTAGGAAAACATATAGGTAAATTAGGTATAATACATTGTGCCTGATGAATGTTTGATGAATAGGATGATAGCTGTCATGATGTCGATAATACAGAAGGAGATATAGGGACAAAGGAAGGATATCTTAATAAGACTTGAGTTAGTTGGTCATAAGGAAAGACTTTCTGGAAATTAGCTAGACAAACATAATAACTTAAGGTGTATTCTATGAAAAGGTAATAATAATGGAGAAAGTCTAGAAGTATAAGACAATCTGACACACTCCAGGAAAAAGGCATTATATGAGGAATTAATAGGAACAAGTGAAACAGGGTCTGAAATGAGGCTAGAAACAAGTCTGGGGTCTCAGTGTGAAGGGTTTTGGTTGTTAAGTTATGAACTGTGAACTATAGCATGACAGTCTTGAGAACCACTTACGGCTTGAAAGTCAACTGATGACATGATCAAAATGGCATTTTAGAAAGGTCACTCTGACAAGAGTGAGGAGACTGGATGAAAGGGTTCAGACTACACAGAACAAGAGGCTACTGCAGCAAAGTAGAAGGGAAACAGAAGTAACTGTGGAAAAGAAAAAGGAAAGAAGAGCTTGGAGGTATTAGGCAGGTTGACTCAGTCACATGCTCTGTGCTCACATAATACATTATGTACTTTCATTGCATCTACATTAGCTTATAATTTCCTTTCTTTGCATCTTTCTTCTGTAATATTACATAAGTGTTCTTAATAAATTTTTTTTGAGTAAATGAAAGAATACCCTGGTGAGCGAGTAATTATGGGGAAAAAAAGAGAAGGAAATACAAAATGACTCTCAACATTTCTGGTCGAGGCACCATGATGCCATACCCTGAGATGGACGATAGAGAAAGAGAGGGAGGTTCCGGTGGAAGGATGATGCCAAGGCTTGGATATGTTTATTTGTCTCCACCAAAGGTCATGTTGAAATTTGGTTTCCCAGCGTGGCAATATTGGGAAGTGTTTGGGCTAGAGGGGTGGATTTCTCATGAATAGCTTGGTGCTGTTCTCAGTCTCTCACAAGTCTGGATTAGTTCTTGTGTGGATGGATTGTGAGTTATTATAAAGCCAAGGTACCCCTCAGGTTTCCCTTTCTTCTCACTCTACTTCATATTTGACCTCCTTTGCTGTGTTTTTACACAGCATGAAAGCCCTCACTGGACACCAAGCAGATGCCCATGCCAGGCTTCTTGTATAGCCTGCAGAACTGTGAGCTAAATGAGTCTCTCTTCTTTATAAGTTCCATAGCCTCAGGTATTCCTTTATAGCAACACAGAATGGACTAAGATAGATAAAATTTGGGCAATTTAGACATATCGAGATAATACTTACAAGTCAGTCTGATATAGAAAAGCAGTGTTTAGAATATTTCTGACCTAGAAGTCATCAGTGAATTTGTGATAGTTGAAGATTTGCATGGGGATAAGATCCTTTAAAGAAAAAAAAAATTATATATATATATATATACCCGTATATATATATATACATATCTCTATACATACACACGTATATATATTTTCTTCATGTGTACTTATTTCTCCACTATATTATACTCTCTATCTCCCTATATTCTCTCTATATATACACACACACAAATATATATATATTTATTTGTATATGTATATATAAAATATAAATAAATATATATTTATAATAATGCATACACATATAAATATATATGCATATATAATATATAAATATTAATATAATATATAAATATACATGTATAAATAAATATATATTTTTATTTGTAAATGTATATATATATTTGTGTGTGTGTATAGAGAGAGAATATAGGGAGATAGAGAGTATAATATAGTGGAGAAATATGTACACGAAGAAAATAGAGTTGAAAAAAATAGAGAAAAAGGAGAAATTTTAGGAGAGAAGAGTCCCAGAAGAAAGAGGATTTGGGGAAGAAACTAGTATACAGCAGTGGCAATTGCCATAAAGTGATGAAGTGAGATAAACACAACAAACGTTCCATTGGATCTGGTAATATTGAAGACAACGAAGGTATTAGTGAAAGTAGAATCAGTGAAGTGGTGAAAGCAGAAGCCAGAATAAAGTGGGGTGAAGATGGAATGGAATATAAGGAGGTAGAAACAGTGACTGTAAAATCCTCTTTCAAGAACTTTCACGACTTTCACCTGCAAAGGAAGTAATACATGTTTGAGGAGAATGTGCATTCAAGAATGACATTGTTTTAAGATGGGAAGGACTTGAGTTTCTCCAGTGGCTGAATTGTTCCATGATAAGGTGGAAAAAAAAAGAGAAAAAATAGAATGATAGCAACTAAATTGCTGAAAAGATGGACCATGGAGTCTAAACTACATAGGGAAGAAGGTAAAGTTTAGACGAGAGATAGAGATTGTTCAGAGGAGATTTGAATCAGACAGTGAGATGTTTATGTTTAAGTTCCAATAGTGAGTCTGAGTAAGGTACTGTAAAAGGGTGATATATTAAGCAAACACCTTTTTTGGTTCATGTCAGCTCAATGATAGGTGTAAGAAATATCTAGAATATAACCTTGGTATTAAGTTTCTGAAATGCAGCAGAGGAGAAAGAAGCTGGAACTAAAAAGAGCAAGAAACTGAAGGGCTACCACTTGGATTACTCAGTAACACATATATTAAAATCACTCAGGTCAACCGTGAAATAAATACCAAAATTTTCAAAGAATGTGGAGGAGATTGCCAAAAGGCAGCAACAAAGATGAGCAGAGGGCTGTACAGCTAGATGACAGCAGCCTCAAATAAGTGCTTTGTGGAAAGTCAAAGAGTACTATCTGGAAATGGCTTTGATGGTTAAGAAGATAAACTCAAGTTTTGGCCTGGCGGTGCAAGAGTGTGGGAGAATGGGCCGTGACACTGGTAAGTGAAATGGGTGAGGAATTTGCCTCAAGTGAATGTCAGATTTTTAATAAGACCAGGTGGCCAATAGTCAAATAAGCCTTCTTGTCTAATTAAAAATGTGCTGTGGGGTAGTTCGTTAATTATGGGCCAGGGTTTCTGGAGAATAGAGTAGAAAGGGTTGGTCAAAAAGTAGTGGTGGGAGGGCAGTTATGAGAGTAATAGAAATGCCAAAGTTGTGGAGATGAGAGGCTAATAGGGCACCCCTGAGACAAGTGACTGAGGGGTCTCCTATGTGGGGCTGAGGTAGAATTTGGCAAGGAAAGGGAAGCACAGTGATATTATTGAACTCACATCTTCAACCAGAAGTCTCTGAAAAAGATGTTTCCAGCCAATGTTTAGAATGTAACCAAGGCCAGGTATAGTATGCTTTTTGTGTTCCAGTAAATAATCTGATTTTTTTTTCCCTAGAGAAATCCATACATTTACCCCGGGAAACTCTGATTGCTAGAAAGAACATTTTCATCGATTTAAGACACCTCTTTTTATGCATTTCACTCATTCATCAAGTTTTATTTGTTGGGGTCACATATAACACACACTTTGAAGACAGGTATTATGCGCATTCAGAGACCTTTTTCTTCAGATTGCATATGCTCAAAACTTCACCGTTGCTACTTATCATGCTTCTCATCATCTTACTCATTCTTCAAATGGTTCAACTCACTTTAGTTTATAGTATGTTCTTAATATAGTAGCTAGAAGTGAATCCAGTACATAAAGTATGTTCTAATGAGCATACACTACAGAAATGAAATCATAAGAGGATGAAATCGACATTTATTGTATACCTACTATATCCTTGACCCAATGTCACTCAGGTACGAGCATAACTCACTCAAGGCTCAGTGGTTGGAGCCCATGTTCTGTCACATATTAGTTGTGAGACCTTGTAATAAGTAATTCACCTTCGTGGGACTCATTACTTTCCACTGTAAGATGAAGATAATAATGTTATTTATTTAGAAAGATTGTGATAAGTGTTCATTTTGTACCATGTGTTGCCTGACACATGGCAAATGCACAATAAGTGGTAACTATCACTATCTCCATTTTTACAGGTGAGAACCCTGGCAGTGAATTAAGGTTAGACAATCAAGTTTCAGATCCATATTATTAAATTCTAAATCCCATTATATCATAGTGTCTTGCATTCTATGTTTTAACGCTTATTGTTCTGATACTGCAACCCAACATGATTAATTGCTGAGTGTACTAGCCACCATAATTCCTATAATTTTTCCTAAACATTACTTCTGTTAAGTGTAGTTTCTTTATCCTACACTTATGAGAACTTGTTTTTGAATATAATAGAAAGCATTGTATTTTCTAGGCTTGATGATATGAACAAGAGAAAAGGTGATGACTATGGAAATTAAAATAAAGTGAAGAATTTTAAAAAGTTATAAGAAAATTAGCAATATATAGAAACAAAACAAAGCTGCTTAGAGAGATAGAGAAAACAAGATGAATATAGGATAATAACTATTTTACTTACAACATGTTAATACCATTAACAGAAATGTAGAAATTTGAGAAAAAAATATTTGCTTGGGAGACAAAATTGACTTTTACTGGTAGATTTGTTGACATGATAGTTAAATTGACTCTTATCTACTTTGGATACTTCAAAATTTTTCCTTTTTTCCTGGATAAAATTCAAGATTAATTCAGTTCATAACTGAAGCCTAAATTTTCTTTGAGAACTAAAAATGGGCATATTTAACTGTGTGTAACAAGACTAAAGAATTTGCTAATTAATTAGAAAACTAATCAGAACTATAATAATAACATGGATCTGAGGCCAGAGTGAAAGTCATATTTGGAAATTATTTTAGTCTAATTGCCCTGTCATTTGCATGAATTTGAGAAAAAGTACTCCATGAGTATCCAAAGTGCTGAAATTAACTAAAGAAGTGTCTTAGTGTTCTTCAGTGACCATCACCATCGTAGGGCATAGTGGCTGACCTAACAGGTTAACTTGAGATTTCTGATAAAATAAAATCTTACCTGAAAAAGAGTGCCGTCTCACTGGAATCTCAGGAAGAACTA
The DNA here is from genome assembly GCA_963574415.1 of Tarsius wallacei. Lineage (NCBI taxonomy): Eukaryota > Metazoa > Chordata > Mammalia > Primates > Tarsiidae > Tarsius > Tarsius wallacei. The sequence goes on along the minus strand of CAUYQG010078028.1, from coordinate 40,104 downwards.
GTGAAATGATCATCAGTATTCTATGAGGATTGATAATCCAGTAACATAAAAAGCAAGAGTGAATGTTTTTCCTCATTGACTACTGTTAATCCATTAGCAACTTAATTCCATTGAAATATATCTTGTTCAAAACACTTGAAGACTGTCATTTTTAAATCACTGCTCCTCAAGTTCATCAATCATTGTCAAAAATTGTCAATCACAGTCAAATGAGGACATTTTCAGAACTGATGGATGAGACCTTTTTGACCTCATGCTTTTTATAATCTTAAAATCACATACAAAATAATACAACTTAGACTCCATCCTCTGTCTTTGGTAACTTTAGATAACCTTACAGATAGTCAAAGTGTATCTTGTTTTGTTTTGAGTTTCACTTTGTCATCCAGGCCGGAGTGCAATGGCACTATCATGGTTCACTAGAGCCTCGCCCTCCTGGACTCAAGTGATTCTTCCCCCTCACCATCCTCAGCAACTGGGACTATATGCATGTTTCACAATGCCCGGCTAATGCTTTTGTGTTGTTTTGTAGAGAAGAGCTCTTGCTGTGTTGTCCAGATTGTTCTCAAACTCCTGGTCTCAAGCGATCCTCCCACCTTGGCCTCCCAAAGAGCTGAGATCACAGTGTGAACCACTGGGCCTGGCCTCAAAGTGTATTTTTGGATATGTAGCATTAGATTTGTTTGATGGCTTATATTCTAAGAAATCAGAAGCATATATAGTGAAAGAATTATAAAAATGAGAGACATGAGACCGAAGATACTTCACTATCATCACACATGACCAAGGGCAATTTCTTTACCCCCTCTGGACCTTGGTTGTCTATTCTCTAAAATAGGTAACTATATCTTTTTTTTTTTTTTGAGTTGGATTGGAGTCCCACTCTGTAGCCCAGGCTGGAGTGCAGTGGCACACTCATGGCCACCCCAGAGTTGAGGGCTCCGGTGATCCTTCCACCTCAGCCTTCCAAGTAACCGGAACTACAGGCACGCGCTACCATGCCTGGTTAATTTTTATTTTATTGTAGAGACAAGGTCTTGCCAAGTTGCCCTGGCTGATCTCAAAACCGCGGGCTCAGGCAATCCACTCACCTCGGCCTCTCAAAGTGCTGGAATTACAGGCTGAGCCACCAAGCCCAGTCAGTAACTATATCTTACTTGCCTAGTGAGGGAAATGAGAAAATGATCTCATGTGTTTTCCTCCCAAAGATTTATTACCAAAAATCTTTTATATAGTTGAAATGCACAAAAACAAACTAAACCCAACTAAATAAGGCAAAAGAGACTCTAACTACTTTTATTGTCACATGTCAAGACCCACTATCAAACTATTAAATAAACTTTATAGTGATGGGGTTTCATTATATTGCCCAGGCTGGTCTCAAACTCTTGGCCTCAAGCAATCCTCCTGCCTTGGTCTCTCAAAGTGCATTAGAGGTGTGAGCTGCTGCACCCAGCCCATCAAACAATTTCTTTAGGCCTATTTTCTCTGTTTTTTTTTTAAATTTATTTTAAAGATGTGGGGTACAATCCAGGGTTAGGTATACAAATGTTCATTATGCAGATACCCTTGTTGATGAGGTACCTCCTCCTGGCAGTTTCCCACTATTGCCAATCCTTTTATTATAGTAGTATAGCAATTGTTCAAGATCTGCTTATGAGTGAGATACGTGATACTTAGTTCTTTGTTTCTGTGATAGATCACTCAGTATGATAGACTCTGAGTTCATCCAAGTTGCTACAAAGTTCATAATTTTGTCCCTCTTTATGGCTGTGTAATATTCCATTGTGTATATGTACCACATTTTTTTATCCAGTCCTTCTTTCTATGGGTAGCATGATTGGTTCCATGTTTATCTATTGCGAATAATGCCACAATAAACATGCATATGCAGGTATCTTTTTCACAGAGTGATTTGAGTTCCTCTGGGTATATTCCTAATAAGGGGACTACAGGGTTGCATGGAAGGTTGATTTTTAGATCTTTTAGGAATCGCCAAACTTTTTTCCACAGGGGTTGTACTAGTTTACACTTCCACCAACAGTGTAGAAGTGTTTCCTTTTCCCTGCATCCTCTCCAGCATCTGTTGTTTTTTGAGTTATTGACAATGGTCATCCTGACTGGAGTTAGAGGGTATCTCAGTTTTAATTTGCATTTCTTTGATGACTGGTGAGGCCGAGCATTTTTTCAAGTATCTGTTGGCTGCTTGTATGTCTTCTTTTGAGAAGTGTCTATTCATATATTTTGCCCACTTTGTAATGGGGCTGTTTGTTTTTTTCTTTTTGGCATGTTTGAGTTCCTTGTAGATCCTAGATGTTAGTCCTTTGTCAGATATGCAGTTGGCAAATATTTCTTCCCAGTCTGTGGTCTGTCTCCCTGCTCTCTTGATGGTTTCTTTGATTTTGCAGAAGCTTGTGAGTTTGATGAGGTCCCACTCGTCTATCTTATCTCTTATGGCATGGGCACTTGGAGTTTTGATTAGGAATTGGTTGCCAGTTCCCATCTACAGATTTAATGCAATACCCATTCAATTACTAGTGGCATTCTTCTCAGACATGGAAACAGCAATACAGAAATTTATATGGAAACATAAACAACTACAAATAGACAAAACAATCCTCAAAAAAAAAAGTGAGGTGTCACACTCCCAGACTTTAAACTTTATTATAAAGCTATAATAATCAAAACAGCCTGGTGTTGGTACAACACCAGGCATATAGTCCAATGGAACAGGATAGAGATTCCAGAAGCAAAACCAAAATTTCTCAACCAACTCATCTTCAGCAAAGCTTCCACCACCAATCACTGGGGAGAGGAGAACCTATGCAGTAAATGGTGCTGGAAAAACTGGCTGACCACATGCAGAAGATTAAAACCAGTCCCCTGCCTATCACCATACACAAAAATCAACTCTAAATGGATCAAAGACCTAAATGTAAAACCTCAAACTATAAGAACCTTAGAAGATGCTGGAGACATCCTTATGGAAATTGAAATTGGCAACCAATTCCTGATCAAGGCCTATTTTCTCTAAGGCATACACTCTTACCTTCTATAATTGGACCTAGTATATTTCACATTTCCTACCTTAAGTCCTGTTAGTTTTTAGGAAAGCTAAGTGATAAGGGTCAGAGACAGCTCCCAGAATTTCTGGTTGAGGTTAACTGTGGCAATTCTGAGCATAGCTATAGCACCTTCTTTGGGTGATTTTCCAAAGTCTAGTTGCATACTGCATAAAGACTCAGAATTGACAAATTATGAGAAAAATACCAGAAAATCTGCTTCCACTTCTTTCCTGTCTGCTACTAGAGAGTCTTGCGTTGTAGCTCCCTGCCATGCTTCACTAATACCATGTATGTTTTCATGTAATGTGTGCCCCTAATATTTGAGATTCTCCTGCTAAGTTTTACGGTTGGCAAGTTTAAACTTACCTGCTGCTTTGTACTGCTCAATTATTTTAAACTGCAACTTTACTTTTGACAAAATTCTCCCCTCTCCATGTTTAGCTATCTTCCTTTTATACATTTTCCCAATTTCTTCTACAGAATTGTATTCACAAGGGTGAAACTTCTCCTTACTTTTTTTCTAATTTTGAGTGAAGACAGCAGCCGTTCTTTCTACATTCAGGCAAAACCAAGAGTAATCTAAATATTTTATTTGGGAAATTAATAAGTGATTCAGCCAACACAAAATTCACTCCACAAGGAAAAGTTAAGACATTTATCTAATTATTACTTGTTTGGCTGTTGTGAGTCAGACATTTAAGCAGTACAGCCCTTAAGTTTCCCTCATCAGTAGGCTTATCTTTTTCTTTAATGTCCAGCTGTGTACCTCTAATTATTTGTTGTCCTTTCTTCCCTTTCACACACACACAAAAAGGGATGAAAAGGAGTGCCTTTAGAATTGATCTAGTTCTGACAAACACATGGAAATAAATGAGCAACATTTTAGAAACTACACAAAACAAAGGTCACAACACTATTCTTCAAGTCCTCTAAGACATTCAAAAGTACAGGTTACTTCACACACCATTGAACAAAAATGTTCTGTCACCCTAGAAAGACTCTTCTTAGACAGAAGTCAAGATGGCATAAATCAGGGTGGCAATGAGATTATTTGAGAACAATAAGTTAGTTTTATGGACTAGAGTTAAAAGTTTCAAATTCACTTGTAAGCTAAAATGTATAAATATATAAGCATGTTAAGACTATTATTGATAAAAAAAAAGTTGTAGAAAATTTTAAATAGTATCAAAATAGCATAGTATTCTATTTTAGTCTACTTATTTCTATTAATGCCTATGATAGGCAAGAATAAAATAAAGTGACATTACTTTCTTGCTTTCTAGGAAATTGTTATATTAAACATACAACATATAAATCTAATTTGGTGGCATAATTTTTATTAGTATATATAATGCTATTACAGACATAATTTTATTTGTATCATCTTGAAAATAATAAAGACCAGCCAATGTCAAGCAAGATTTAAGCCTATTTCTTGTGTGTTATTTGTGACAAAAGAGGTCATTTATATGCCAAATTGTCCTATAATAAGTACTTTATAAAATTATGCAACCAGACGCTGATTCTCTGGTGACTTCATACATCACTTTCACCACTTTGACTCATAAAGACAATGCAAAATTAATGAAAGCAAGAAAAGTATGATAAAATATGTGGCATTTTTGTTTAGTTTTATTCTTCACATTAATATTTTGTCACCATTTTTATTTTTAAAATGCAATACACATAATTACATGGTTTCTTCTTTTTATTGGACTCCAAAATACTTTACAGTTTTTAATCATTTGCTTCTTGTGTATCTCTTATGAGAAGAAAAGTGAGTCAGTTTAAAATAAAGTGGGGTTTTTTTTGGTAGGGAATATAAATTATACCAAATATATCAGATTGTATTCATTTCAAATTTCAGACTACACAAGTTATTTCAGTAGAAAAAAATTAACTTTGAAACACTGCTTACTTGGATCTTGAACAATTATCAAAATTCTATAAGAAAGGGATGGGCAGAGGCGGGAAACTGCCAGGGGAGGTGGCGGTGGGATTGGCAGTTGAGGGAAACTGCCAGGGAAGGGAGGGGCACACCTCATCAACAGGGTACCTGCAAAATGAACATTTGTATGCCTGACCTTGAATAGTATTTCACATCTTTAAAATAAAAAAAGGAAAAGAAAAAGTAAAAAAAAAAAACACTGCTTAACATACAGCAAAGGATGGAGAAGGCACATTATCACAGAGGTAACAGTCACAAGAAGCAGCTTCCACCCCTGGGACTGAAGGAACAAAGGAAAGAGGTGACATTACTGAACCCCGAGTCTCGGAGAAAAGGCCCCACAAAGCTGTAAGTCAGTCCTTTGAGAAGAATGTGCTACTTACCTGGTGTGGGTATCTAGTAGGAGGGACCACATGGGGCCAGAACCCCATCTTCTGAAGAGGGGTTATCAACCAACTAATACTTTTATCTTTGGTGGGATTGATGAAGTTATTTCTGAGAGTGTCAAAACAACTGCAAACTGGAATTAGTTATTGCTACCAAAATGAACTGTTATTGTCAGAATGGAGAATTGTTGCTGGGTATTTCTGAGAGGAGCTGAAAGCAAACTGAAGAGAACAATTCCCTTTTCTCTCTTCTTTCTCCTTCAGGTTCCTGCTAGCGCCTATGATTAGCAGTCTAACAGAGAGCCAATTGGTGAGGAAGAAATATGGTCTGCAGAGTATATAAGGTGGGTGGTGGAAAACAAGAAAGACAATAGCTTAAAAACCAGCACATAAGGTATTAATACTACTGGCATGCACCATGAGAATGTCTAACAAAAACTGACAGGCTAGAGCCTTTGGTTTATTGTCAATTCTTTTTCTCCCATTTGAATGTAAATCATATTCAGAAATATGTGCTTGTGTGCATTCAGGGGCTGCAATGAACAGCAATGATTAGAGAGCCCTGGGCTCAAGAAGACCCACAATAAATAAAAATAGGAAATAAAGAAGCAAGATTGTAGTTAGCTGAGATATAAATTTAAGATATGGAAGGAGTGACAGTAGGTGGCAGATTTCAAGATTGTATTTTCAAAAATGGAGAGCAATATTTCTGGCTCCACATTCTCTTCTGAAACTTCACTACTCCCCATCAAGAGATGCACTCTTTTTTCCCTCCCATTGAAACTAGATTGGCCTTTGTGGCGGCCATAATGAATAAAATATAAAGTAAGTGACATTGAGTGTCTCCAAAGACCACGTCATAAAGTAGATACAGCTTCTGCTTGACCATCTATCTTGGGTTACTTACCCTTGAATCTGGTCACCATGTTGTATACCTAAGCCACCTAAAAGGGCTATATCTAGGTGGTCTGGCCAACAGCCCCCATAAAAATCTCAGATGATTGCCAGCATCAATTTCTCGACATGTACTTGAGCAAGACTATGGATGACTCCAGCTTCCATCCTTTGAGCCACCTTAGTTGATTTCAAGCATCAGTGAAAGTTTAAAGGATGTTTGTTAACAAAAATCTGATTACCCCTGAAGGCGATGTCAGTAAGAGTTTACTCAATAGTGACAAAAATGATATTGGAATCTAGAAGTATGGGGATTCTTATTATATATTGGCAAAAAGTTTAGCAACATTATTACCTTAAAGAACATGGAAAATAGAAAATAAATCTGGTAAATTGGATGATCTAGCTGAGGAGATTTCCAGACAGAAAACTGAAAGTCTACATGGCTGCTTTTTGCTCCTTATAATACAATGAAGGAAGAGGAATATAGATGAAGAAGGAATTGTTCAGTTTTTAAGCAAAATTTGAGGAAAATATAATGGAGCTCAGACTTGCTGAGTTAAAACTGAGACTGTTCCTTATACACAGCCACATGATTCTCAAATTTAGAAAAAAATTCAGAAAAAAAAAGCTTAAATCAAGTGTGGGACTATGGGATATAGATGAAGAAGGAATTGTTCAGTTTTCAAGCAAAATTTCAAGAGACAATATAATGGAGCTCAGACATGCTGAGCTAAAAAATAAAACTGATTCTTTTCATTTTTTTCTTGGTTAATTGAATTTATTTATATATTTAACCACAGTCAACATGCAGTTGTTTTTCTTTAAAAAGTGTATTCTCCAAAACACAATTTTCAAAATATCTTACTTTCCAACAATACTCTTTTTCTATTTTAATAGCTTAAGGGGGTACAAATGGTTTTTTGTTATAAAGATGCAAAGTAGTTGGGACTTTAGTGTACCCACCACTCCCGTCTCTGCATATTGTACCCAATAGATTATTTTTCATCCCCCTCCCCTTTTTTATCTCTGCTTTCTGAGTCCCCAATATCTACTATATCATTCTCTATGCTTGCACATCCTTAGATTAGCTTCTACTTATAAGTGAGAACATGCAATGTTTGGTTTTCTGTTCCTGTGTTAGTTCACTCAGGATGATGTTCTCCAATTCTATCCAAGTTGCTGCAAAATACATTATTTCATTGTTTTTTATGGCTGAGTAGTATTCCATAGCTGAATAGCATGTGTGTGTGTGTGTGTGTGTGTGTGTGTGTGTGTATCACATTTTTATTATCCACTGATCAGTTGATGGGTATTTAGGTTGATTCCACACCTTTGCAATTGTGAATTGTGCTGTGATAAACATCTGCGTGCAGGTGTCTTTTTCCTATAACTACCTCTGTTCCTTTGGGTAGATACCAAGTAGTGGGATAGCTGGATCAAATGGTAGATCTAGCAATCTACTATTTCTTTGAGAAATCGCCATACTGATTTGCATAGAAGTTGTACTAATTTGCATTCCCTTTAACAGTGTATAAGCGTGCCCTTTTCACCCCATCCATACCAACATCTATTAAATAAGGGCCATTCTGACTGGTGTAAGGTGGTATCTTATTATAATTTTAGTTTGCATTTCTCTGACAATTAGTGATGTTGAGTATTTTTTCATGTCTGTTGTCCATTTATATAGCTTCGTTTGAGATGTCTGTTCATGTTTTCCCACTTTTTAATGGGGTTATTTGCTTTTTTCTTGTTGATTTGTCTCTTTGTAGATTCCGAATATTAGTCTTTTGTTGAATGTATAGTTTGCAAATATCTTCTCCCATTCTGTAAGCTGCCTACTAACTCTGTTGATTATTTCCTTTGATGTACGAACCTTTTAGTTTAATTAAGTCCCATTTGTTTATTATTTTTGCCTATGTTGCTTTTGCGGGTCTTAATCATAAATTTTTTGCCTAGGCCAATGTCCAGAAGAGTTTTACCTAGTTTTTTTTCTGCATTTTTATGGTTTCAGGACTGACATTTAGGTCTTTAATCCGTCTCAAGTTAATTTTTGTATATAGTGAGAGATGGGGATCAAGTTTTATTTTTCTTCATGTAGCAATCCAATTTTCCGAGCACCACTTGTTTAATAGGGTGTCCTTTCCCCAGTATATGTTTTCTGTGCATTGTCAAAGATCAGTTGAGTGTAGGTATTTGGGTTTATTTATGGATTCTCTATTTTGTTCCATTAGTTGATGTGTCTGTTCTTGTACCAGTATCATGCTGTTTTGGTTACTACAGTCTTGTAGTATAATTTGAAGTCAGGTAATATGATACCTCTAGCTTTGCTCTTTTTGCTTAGGATTGATTTTACTATTCTGGCTATTTTTTTGTTTCATATGAATTTTAGGATTGTTTTTTCTAATCCTGTGAAAAATGTCATTGACAGTTTTATAGGGGTTGCATGACTCTGTAGATTATTTTGGATAATGTGGTTATTTTAACAATGTTTATTCTTCCAATCCATAAGCATGGGATGTTTTTCCAATTGTTTGTATCCTCTGCAATTTCTTTCATCCGTGTTTTGTAGTTCTCCTTGTAGAGATTTCTAACCTTCTTGGTTAAATATATTCCTAGGTATTTGGGGTTTTTTGGCTGCTATTATAAATGTAATTGAATATTGATTTAATTCTTAGCTTGGTCATTATTGCGGTATAGCTGTGCTACTGATTTGTCTGTGTTGATTTTGTATCTTGAAAATTTACTGAATTCATTTATCAAGTCCAAGAATCTTTTGGAGGAGTCTTTAGGATTTTATCCCTAGTGCACAGGGATAGTTTGAAATCTTCTTTTTCAATTTGGATATTCTTTATTTCTTTCTCTTGCTTGATTGCTCTTGCCAGGACTTCCAGTACTATGCTGAATAGAGGTGAAGAAAGTTGGCTTCCTTGCCTTGTTCTGGTTCTGACGGGGAATTTAATATAATATTGGAAGTGGGTTTGTAGTATACGACTTTTACTATTTTGTGGAGCATTTTGTCTATGCCTATTTTGCTGAGTTTTTATCATGAAGAGATATTGAATTTTCTCAAATGCTTTCTTTCTCTGTGTCTATTAAAATGAGTATATGATTTTTGTTTTTAATTATGCTTATGTGACTGCACAGTTATTAACTTGTTTGTGTTGGACCATCCTTGCATTCCCAGGATAAATTCCACTTGTCCATGGTGGATTATTTTATTTGTTGATGTGCTGTTGGATTTGGTTTGCTGGTATTTTGTGGAGGATTTTTGCATCTATGTTTATCAGAGATATTGGTTTCTAGTTTACTTTTCTTGTTGCATATTTTTCTGGTTTTGGTATTAAAGTGATGCTGGCTTTAGAGAATAGTTAGGAAGAACTTCCTTTATTCAATCTTATGGAATTGCTTCAGTAAATTTCAGTAACAGTTCTTTGAAAGTCTGGTAGAATATGGCAGTGAGTCACACTCTTGTTTGTGGATATTTTTTTGGGAGACATTAAATTACTAGTTTAATAACACTACTTATTATTGATCTGTTCAGGGTTACTCTTTCTTCCTGATTCAAGACTCGGGGTGGGGGGGGGTTGTATGTTTCCAAGAATATATCCATTTCCTCTATATTGTCTAGTTTGTTTGCATAGAAGTGTTCTTAAAAATCTTCTGGCCAGGCATGGTGGTTCATGTCTATAATCCCAGCACTATGGGAGGCTGAGGAGAGAGAATTGCCTGAGCCCACAGGTTTGAGACCAGCCTGGGCAAATTGGTGAGACCTCATCACTACAATAAATCAAAAAAAGAAGCCAGACATGGTGGTGTGTGCCTGTAGTTCCAGCTACTTGGAAGGCTGGTGTGGAAGGATCCTCTGAGCCCAGCAAGTCAAGGCTGCCATGGCTGTGAGCATGCCACTGCACTCCAGCCTGGGTGACAGAGTGAGACTCCAACTCAAAAAAAAAAAAAAAAAAATCTTGGATGGTCTTTTGTATTTCCACACTTTCAGTGTAACATATCCATTTTCATTTCTAATAAGTTAATTTGAATCATCTCATATTTTCTTAATTAATCTAGACAGTGGTGTATGAATTTTTTTTACCTTTTCAAAGAGCTAATTTTTTTGTTTCATTGATCTTTTATATTGTTTATTTCGTTGTAGTTTTGTTTAGTTCTCCTCTGATCTTTGTTATTCATTTCCTTTTGCTAGTTTGGAGTTTGGTTTGTTTTGTCTTTTCAGTTCCTTGAGATGTGACATTAGGTTGTCAATTTGTGATTTTTTAGTCTTTTTTAATGTAGGCCTTAAGTACTATAAACTTTCTTCTGAGCAGAGTTTTGGATGTGTCCCAGAGTTTTTGATAACTTGAGACATTATTATTCATTTTGAGAAATGTTTTACTTTTTTTATCTTGATTTCTTTTTTGACCAAAAAACCAGTCAGGAGCAGATTTTTTAAAAAACATTTTAAATATGTGGGGTACAATTCAGGGTTAGGTATACAAATGTCCATTATGCAGGTACCCTTGTTGATGAGGTGTGTTCCCCCCCCTCCCCTGGTAGCTTCCCACTACTGCCAACCCTGCCCCTGCCCTCCCTAGGCTGTTCTTCACTACTGCCAATTTCTTTCTTATAGTATTATGACAGTTGTTCAAGGTCCAGTTATAAGTGAGAACATGTGATACTTGGTTCTTTGTGATAGATTACTCAATATTATAGTCTATAAATCCATCCAAGTTACTGCAAAGTTCATAATTTTGTCCTTCTTTATGGTTGCTTAATATTCCATCATGTGTATGTACCACATTTTTTAAAAATCCAGTCCTCTTTCAATGGACAGCACAGTTGGTTCAGGGCAGATTGTTTAATTTCCATGTATTTGTTTGCTTTTAAGGGTTCTTGTTGGAGTTGATTTCTAGTTTTATTCTACTGCAATCTGAGAAAGTGCATGTTATGATTTTGAGTCTTTAAAATTTCTTGAGACTTGAGCTGCTCCCTATAGTATGGTTTACCTTAGAGAATGATCCATATGCTGATGAGAAAAATGCATAAATCTGTAGTTTTGAAGTAGAATGTTCTGTAGATGTCTGTTAGGTCCATTTGCTCTTGGATTCACTTTAACTCCAATATTTCTTTGTTAACTTTCTGCTTTGATGACCTTTCTATTGCTGTTAGCAGAGTGTTGAGGTCTCCTACTATTATTGTATTTCTCTCTAGCTCTTTTCTTAAGTCTAGTTGAATTTGTTTTATAAAGATTGGAACTCTGGTGCTAGGTGCATACATATTTAAAATTGTTATATATTCTTGTTGAATTGAGCCCTTTATCATTGTATAATAATCTTCAATTTTCTTTTTTCACTGTTGTTAATTTAAAGTTTGTTTTATCTTATATGAAAATGGCTACTCCTTCTGATTTTTTATTTCTACTTGTATGGAATATTTTTTTCCACCTTGAGTCTTAGCAATCTTTGTGTGTTAAGTGGGTCTCTTGAAGGCAGCAGATATTTGGATTGTGTTTTGTTTTGTTTTGTTTTTTCCATTCTCTCAATCAATATCTTTTATGTGGAGTGTTGACATCATTTTCATTTAGGGTTAGGAATGATATACAAGGTCCTGTTCCATTCATTGCGTTATTACCTTGTTTTTTTTTTCTTTTATTGTTTGTTTGTTTTTCTCTGCTGTGTTGTGCTCTATAAGCCTTGTGAGCTTTATCATTTCCAGTGTTTTTTTACTGCTGTGCTTTGAAATTTTGTTCCAATATTCAGAATTGTTCCATTCATTTTGTTGATTATTACTTTGTTGATATTCTTCTCTGTTGTGTTGTAGTTCGATAAGCCTTGTGAGCTTTATAATTTCCAGTGTTTTCTACTGCTCTGCTTTGAAATTTTATCCCAATATTAAAATTGTTTTGAGTAGTTCTCATAGAGCTAGTCTAGTTGTGACAAGTTCTTTCGGTGTCTGCTTGTCTGATAAATACTTCATTTCTCCTTCATTTATGAAATTTAGTTTTGTAGGATACAGAATCCTTGGCTGACTGTTATACCATTTGAAGAGATTGAAAATAGGGCCCCAGTTCCTTCTGGTTTATACTGTTTCTGCTGATAAGTCTGCTGTTACATCTGATAGGTTTGCCTATATAAGATATTTGATGTTTTTGTCTCACTGCTCTTAGAATTATTTTCTTCACATCAACTTTCCATAACCTGAGGACTATATGCTTTGGGGATGACCCTTTTACAACGAATCTTACAGAAGTCCTTTCGGGGCTTCTTTTATCTGCATGTTTAAATCTTTGGCAAGGCCAGAGAAGTTTTCCTCAATTATTTCTTAAGATAGGCTGTCCAAACCTGTTGCTTTCTCTTCTTCCTCAGGGACAACTATGATTCTAAGGTCTGAAAATGTTACATAATTCCATATTTTTTGGAGACTTTGCTCTGTTCTCTTGATTCTTTTTTTTTCTTTATTGTTGTCTGATTAGGATAATTTGAAAGTTTTGCCTTTGAGATCTGAGATCTTTTCTTCTAATTGTTCTAGTCTACTCTTAAAACTTTCTACTGCATTTTGTACTTCCCTAAATTCGTCTTTCATTCCCAGAAGTTCTGCTTTTTTTTTTTTGTGTCCCTTTCTTTGGAAAATTTTTCATTAATGTCGTGAATCTTTTTTTTAATTACTTCTTTATGTTTTCAACGTTCTCATGGATCTCTTTGAGTAGTTTTATACTCAGCCTTTTGAATTCTATCTCTGGAATTTCAAATATTTCATTTCTGTTGATGTGCTCTTTTTTGGGTATTGAAAAGCTCTGTTTTACCATATTGCCAGGATTATTTTTCTGGTTCCTTCTGATTTGTTAGACTATTTCTTCTTATTATTGTTACACTTGTTTTCAATTTGATTCAATTTTTCCCCTTAGGGATATGACTTTAATGTGTATAGTTTACACTGGTGCAGCTTTGGCTCTGGTGCATGCAGTGGTAAAGGCTCTGTATGAGTTCCTTGGTGATAGAGAATCTCTGTGTAATAGCTTTCTCAGATGATGTTTGTAGTAGCAACTGTTGTGTGTATGTATGTAGGTTCACTGTTCTCTATGGGGCTAGAATGCCAGAGAGTTCCTGAAGTTTATCTTGTTCCCCAATGTTGTGGTGTGTTCTTTTTTTTTTTTTCCCTGTAGTTTTTCTCTGAGTTAATCTGTTCAGTTCAGGTCATTAGGAGGCACCCATGAGTAAGAACTAGTTTCAGCTGAAGCAGGTGGTTATGTGTAGTACCCCTAGAGTGGTTTAAAGTATCAACCCTAATGAGGGCAGTTGAGGGAGTTCCCAGTGAAGTTCACTGAGGTCTTTGCTAAGCCTGGTGGTAGGTACCTCAACTCCACTACTAAGCATGTAGGAAGTAGTCCACTTTTTCATTATACCCCTGTCTTGATTTAAATTTCCAAATCAGACATGCACCTCTGTCCATCTATAGGGTCACTGAAGTTCCTTGTAGGGAGGGAGTGGGATTCCACCCCTTTTGCTAGCCTGAACCTGAAGGGCCCACTTCCCATGGGGTTGTGGGGGGGAGGGGCAGGGAGGTGGGATTAATGGTAGTCGATATCTGCCTGGGGAAGAGGGGGCACACCTCATCAACAAGGGTACCTGCACAATGAATGTTTGTATACCTAACCCTGAGTTGTACCCCACAATTTTAAAATTTAAAAAAAATGTGGCCAGCCCCAGGTCTTCTCATGACAGGCTGCCCCAGATAGAAACTGTCTGCTACAGCAGAATTTGCACTTAGGGAAAATGAAATCATCAGGTGTTTCTATTCCCTCTCAGGCTAAAGTCATCAGCAAGGGTTAAGTTCCCAGCATAGGCAGGTGGTACTGCTCAGGGCTTTTTGCCTAGATGACTCTATGTGTGTTTCTCTAGCACAACTGAGCATAAGGCAGTTTCCAGTGAGGGACTGGAGTCCCAGAAGACTCAGGGAGCCTTCTAAGTCAGTGACAGGAGCACTAAATTTCCCTCACTCATCTTCACCACAGCATCTGGCTGCTTGTGGTTTGTGCCATGTTCTTGGCGAGTCTTCCTAGTTCCAACCCAGGCTGATCAATTTTTCTTTTCTTTTCACACTGTGGGTCCTGTGGCTTCTCTGGTGAGCTATAGGGTGTGCTGCTGGTCTTGTTTCTCTCTGAATGCTAAGAAACTCTCTATTTTGGTTCAGTCCATGGGAGAGATTCACACTAGCTGCTTCTCATTAGCCATCTTGCTCCTCCCACTAAGGTAAGATGGTTTCTCATACACAATCATATGGTTCTCAAATTTAGAAAAAAATTTAGGACAAAGAGCAAATCAAGGGTGGGACTATAAGTTTATTTGTTAAGACCTCAGAAAGATTTATGGCAGTGCTGCAGAGAACTTTTTAGTTAGACAAAAGAGCTGCTAAGGATCTTGCAGGTGTGCCCCACAGATCCCCCTCACTAAATAATAAAGTTCCTAAGAATCTTCAGGACAATGTCTATCAACATCCTTACAGAGAGCCTAAGAGAGAGAAGGACTTATTACAAAGAGATTTGTGGGTGTGTCTTTCACCTCTTGAAGTACACTTTTGTAACCATCTTTAAAAAGCCAGAGTATTTTTGTTTGTTTTTTCCTTTGTTTTGTTTTGTCTTTTTTTGAGAAAGCAGGATTTAATGAGAGGGCAGAAAAGCTCCCACAGCAGGAGGGGACCCGAAAGGGTTGCCCGCCACAGAGTTTTAAAGAGAACTTTAATAGAAAAGCTCTCAACCTGAGTTAAAAAAGAAACACAGAAAATGAAAAGATGTATTTGGATCCCCATACTGCAATCTCTAGGCTGAAAAGAGGTTGAGAAAACTACTTAGTTGCAAAATCCAATTACATTTTGTGGAAAATGAAGGATATCCCAGAAGGCGGAGCCAAGAGTCCAAAGAGCAGAGGCAAGAGAATCAAGAGATCATTTCCATACTGATCTCTAATCTGGGAACTAACAACATGTGCCAAGCTTGAATGTAGAATTACTATGGGTCAGCAACTGCTGCAGGCTTCCTATTTCCATCTTTAAATGGTGTTTATAATGATTATCCATGTCTGTCTCACCATTGTATGTTCAGTGTGGGAGAGAGGATATAACGTACCTCTTTGGTTCACAAGTCTTCAGATGGCGAAGATCTGTTATCAAAGGCCTGCACCATCTGAGGAACCTCCTCTGTATCTCGATTTGAGGTAGATGAATAGATCTTGGTTCTTGAGCATGTGCCTGATTCTGTAATGGGATTTTAAAAGGTTCTTGGAGGGTAGTGAGAATGTATATCACATGTGGGGAATGTGAGGAGCCTGGAAGACTGTATTTTCTCAAAAGCAGTCACAGTAGTATAGCAGTATTTCTGGTCCCACATGCTCTTTGGAAAATTTGTAATACTCCTTCATGAGGTAAATCCATTTTCCCTCCCAGTAAAATTGGGCAGGCTTTTGTGGCAGCCTATATGAGTAGTACGCCTTGGAAGTAACACTGTGTGATTCTGAGACTAGGTCATTCAAGTGATTTGGTTTCTACCTGGGTCTCTCAAATGCTTCTCTTAGAACCCAGCCATTGTGGTATAAAGAGTCCCAGGCCACATAGAGGGGTATCTGGATGACAGTTTCAGCAAAATTCCTGATGGCCAACGTTCACCTCCAGACACATGAGTGAGCCTGCTTTCAGGTGATTCCAGTCTCCATCTTCGAACCATCACAGCTGATGGTGAAAGAATCACAAGAGAGCTATTAATGTTGTTCTCTGTGTGAATATTACATTTATGAGCAAAATACAAATTATCATTAAGCCATTACTTTTTGGAGTGTTTGTCTCACAGCCATATTGGGATGGTCTTTTCCAGAGAGGAGGTGTTGTGTTAACATATATTTAGTATTTGCATTAATGTATATTTAGTATTCGAAGGGCAGTGTGAAATAAAAAGCACAAGTGGGATGATTGACCATAAAAGATCCGGGATATTTCTTTCTCTGAGAAAGGGGGGAAAGAAGGTTGACAATTTAAAGATAGTTGAAGAATAGGAAAATATTATTTAAAGACACATTTACTTTTTAGATATAAGGTTGGTTTATGGAACACTGAAAACCCTTAACTTTTTAGAAACTATGTTTTAAATGTATTTCATATACTTTATTCACAGTGATAAATATTACTTACCTTTTCAATTTTACAGTGTTCCTGGTCTGCTGCATATTTTAATTCAAAGTTTTAATGTTTTTTTTAAAGGCTAAGTAAGATAAGCATAGTTTGCTTAAAAAGGCAAAAAAACTTCTAAGCAGTCCACTCCAAATTAATCATCATGCCCCCTTTTCTCATATTTCTTTCCTTAATGGTTTAGAGATGAGCAGTCACATTACCATTATGTATGAATACTACTAAGCATAAATAAGTGGGACAGGTTGCCCTGCAAACAAATTTCATTAAAGTACCTAGATTAACACATTTTAAAGGTCTCTTTAATGAATCTTTGTCCTTGTGATACAGCATAAGCAAGAATAGGGCAAACTAAGTAGTAGAATTTTATATTTCCATCTCTAGCTTCAAACAATTAAGGGAGTTATAAATAAGCTCTTACTATCTTTATTCCACTCAAAAATAATGAATGAGCCATCCTCATGAATCACAAGACTATAGCATCAAGCCATCACAATCCCAAGACCATGAAAGCAAGACTTTAAACCAGCATTATATTTTAGAATAAATCATGGACTTGGAAACTATTTCAGAATTGTAAATGTTATGATTTTTAGAGTTATAGCACAATTCATATATCAAACCATGGCATCTATGAACCCCGTCACAGAATCTCTAGAGCTTTTCCAATATTTAGAGTAAATCTCTGTGAGTTCAGATATTTAAAAATTACTATGATGAGAACAGTGATCAAGCAAAAATCTTGAAAATATTAAAAGACAAATTTTGTAATGAAAATCATGCCAATAAAAAAGACAGTTTTTCAAAAGTGTGTCACAATGCAGCAATAATTACATTATTGGTGAAACATATGATTGTTTTAAGTTTTCATTGGCAAAAGATAACGAAGGATAAAAAAGATAATTCAAAATAAGGATTTACAAACTTTATAAAATTTGTTACTGAAAGGGGGATGTGGATATAGACATGCAATTGTATTAATACATATTGAAAGTATATGTCTCTTAATTTATAAACATTGTATATCAATAAATAATTTCTCTTAATAAACTACAATAGTATCATGATTTCTATAACAGATTGATATTAGTAAAGAGTCAGCTTTCAAAAGTATTATTATAGGTTATTATAACTAAATTCTTAAATGTAGACTGATTAAGGGGGAAATAATCTTTTAATGGGCTGTGAATCTGCAGCTAGGGAGGCTGGCTCAAGCATTTTTATTTTTTCATGACTATGACTTCAGGGAAAGATGCAGATTATGGTACTTTTCAAAACGATTGCTTTGTTTTTTGAAAATCCCCACATATTTTCTGTAGGCATTCTAGATAGTGAATTTTCATCCCTTTAAGTGACATAAGAAAAGTGTGACTTGAAATCTCAAGTAAATTAATATAGCTAGATCCCAAATGTTAGAATCAGAATTTAGGACTCACATTTTGTATTTTTATTAATAATTTAAATTTGGTTTTTCATTGATTTTGCATTTGGTTTCTCATACATAAAACTTCAGGGCACACAATTCTTTTAGACGTAAGGAAACCACTTAGATCCCACAAGATGCCTAGACTCTAATAAAGTAAACCGTTTTACTAGGTTGAATCCTTTCCTCAAATAAACAAAAATAATTCCCTATAGAACAAGAGACTTGTAAAATCTAATAAAATAGAAAATTTCAGTTAAAGTGTCTCAAAATAACCACAGACAGTGATTTTTCCATCCAGATCCAGCAAAACTAGACAGCTTATTGATGCGTTCATAAAAATGTGTTTTTCTTTCCTTCTAAAAATGTATAGCAATAAGAATTCAAACAAAATAGAAAACCAGACCTAAATTTACCATTTAATATAATTTATAAGAAACCCTATTTAAAGGATCAGTCTATAACTTTTACCTATTTCAACCTTTCCTTTCAATTTCTAGCACTTCTGAACTACTTCTGCTAGAAGTCCAATTTGTTATTTGTTATTACTTACTGCCTATATGTCCTTTACAACATGCCCGACCTTTTGTCTTTTCCTGAAAAACATCAAAATAAGAACATCATTACTGTTGCCACAAAATAAGTGTGTGTGAGAGCATCCTCCACCACAAACACGCTCAACCATAAAAACTTCAGGACTCTCAAATTATTTATAATCCATTTTCTTATTATCAAACTGTAATTTTAATACCATAAAATCAAATATGTTACAATATATTCTCTAAATTCTAAAAATTCTTGCAGTATTTTTCTGCAGAATTAACAGATTCTAACCTGTTAATATGGAAAGAATTTTTTTACACGAATTCAACCATTAATAGAACTTACAAAGAAATTATTTGTGGACAAATTTCAGATCTGACCAAACAAAATAGCATATAGAATGATAGTTAAAATTCCTAGGAGTTTAGTTTCATGAAGGAAAAGGAATAATGCAATAACCATATCAAACAAATATAAATTCTTCCAGAAATCTAAGCTTGCAGCATTTCTCCCTTATTTACTTATAAGTTTGATTACATTTAATCAGTGAAAAACAACAAAAACATCTGAGACTAAGTAATGTTTAAATGACTACAGGCCACAGAATTCCCCATAGTCTATGACAAAAATTTCAATTGCCATTCAATCTTGGGATATTACTTATATGTTTTCTCATTATTCATGATTGCTTAGAAACTTTTTAAAAATCTTTCAAGATTTAGTTCAGTTCAATAACCTTACCTTGAATAATGTTGATATACCACAATGTTGAACTAATTAAAGTGACTAGAACACAGTCTTTATCTTCTTTCTTGTTTCTCTTTTATTATGTCACTATGAGCCTGAAATTTTCAAGATAATTGAAACACCTCAGCACTTACACCCAACCCCGTGTGCTGCCAGGAAAAAGAAAGAAAGATCTACCTTATGACACATAGGACTTACATCCTAATGTAAAGGAAAATAAAATAAAAATAACCAAATAAATTATATCATATATCAGAATTCTAGAAAGGGATAAGTGAGATTAAAATAAGGAGCATGGTGGGGGAAATCGAAACTATGGAGGCGGAAGTGGATGTCAGAGTGGACAGTGAATGAGAATAGTCAAGGCAGTAAGATCCATCAAGAAATTGACATTCAAGCAAACATTTGTAATAGGTGAGCAGAAGATGGGCTTCAGTATTTGCAGGAAGATCATTGTGAACTGAAGAAATAGCCAGGGCAAAGACTCTAAAGAAGGACCATTGTTGATACGTTGATGAGCAGCAAAGTGGCAGCATCACTACAGGAGAGTGAGCAAGAGTAGAATAGGAGATGAAGTCAGAAAGTTACCAGGCACATAAGGAGAGCAGTTCACAAAACACTTGTTAGAATTTGCCTTTTTCTCTGACTGGGCTAGAGAGTCGGGAAAGGCTTGGAATGGCAGGGTGGCATAGTCTTAAATATACCACTTTAGCTGCTGTGTTGGGAATGCCTTATAAAGGGTCAAGGGCAAAAACAGAAAGGTCAGTTGGAAGAATATTATGGAGAAAAATAATGATGGCAAGACCAAGATGGCATTAGTTGTTGGTATAAAGAAATTGTCTGACTTTTTTTTTTTTTTTTGGTCCATTGGATTTTAGATCAGCATGTTGGAAAAATCCTCCTTTTCTGTGCTTAAGAGATGAATGAAAATATATTAAATTATATTCTGCTTTTTTTGGACATACTAGCATGTACATACTACATTTATGCTTTTTAAAAGAGAAAACCATTTAATTTTAAAAAGAAAACCATTATCTTTTATAGTATTTTTTCATTGAATGCTAAGTTAATAGTCTTTTTGACATATCACTATCATTTCTTTTCATTTGACTCCCAATTTCTCTTCTTTGTGAAGCCTCTCTTACCTCTACCCTACTGTCTCATTCCTTCAGCAATTATAGTTTCAATTTGTTCTGTGTTATTTTGAGCTTGTTGTTTTGCTACTGTGATAGTTGTTTCATTTATCTATCCAATCTGGTTTTCCATAAAATGCAAGTAATAGGAAAATATTTTAGAACAGTAATCCCTTCTCCATCCAAGATAATTAGGATGTCATCCTAATTATCAATTTTTAAGAAACAACTAAAGTGATAAATTATTTTCTAATCCTCAATAATAGGTTTAATCAAGGACATAGTAGTCTTCATGCAAAGTGAGTCTCAGAAACTCATGCTATATGTTCTGAGTCATGAGCTTAGATAGGAGAGGGATAAGAGCATTTGTTTGTTTTTTCATACATTAATAGCCAGATTCAGGGACTGAAAAAGGGAAAGTTTCATAGCAGTAAATCTTTCAAAGATTATCCTTCTATCTAACAGAGACATTTTCCCTCTCTCATCAGACACAATAAACATAAAGATGGTTTAGTTTCTGTTTGTTTTATGGTTTTGGAATTCTGAAAAAGAAGTTTAAAGGGCAAGTTAACTTATTAAAATGCTTTGAGCCCTTTGAAGAAAAGATATTTTTATTAGATATATGTTCAAGGCATTCTTTCTGTCTTTGCAGTTTTTCTCTCGTAAAAGATATTCTCTTTCAAATGGACTTAAACTATCAAATGTGTTTTCACTTATATTTACTTTATCTCCATGTACATGCTAGGGCCATTCTGAAGTAATTACCTCTTTGTTAAACTTTATCGCTTCAAAAAATAATAAAACCAAGAAATTCTAACAAGCCAAATAGACAATATGCTAGAATACATTAATTGATCTCATTATTGATCATGATGTCTTGAACCATTCCCCCAACCCTTTGCTGTATCTCAATACATACTGGGTATGACCATCTTCTTTAAAAGTATGTCTATGTGTGTTGTAGTCAAAGACTAAACTGCACGCAATTATCTGGTCCACTCCTCTGCCAAGGTTTGAAATAAATCTTTATTCCAGTTATTGGAAAGACAGCAACACCCCTTGTCCTCAACACATGATTCCTTAAATAGTACCCCAGTGGCCTCAAAGAGTCAATGCACTACTTTAAGCCTAATTTATTCCCAGAATATGACCTAGGTGCTAGGGAGGATAGAACACATTATCTGATGTTCAGATTGCTCAAATGTGCCCTAGAGAATCAAAACATTAAGAAGCATATGGTATGAATATTGTCCTGGTGAAGGCACATTGTTCCACTTTGGAATTTAAAACAAGCAATGCAGCAATTGTTATTAACTTACTCGAACATTTTCTTCCAAATTAAAAGATGTTACAAGCTTTCAGGAAACAGTAAGGTAGAATACATATTCTAAACTTTTCTGTCTTCCACATCAGAGCCAGTGATTCTACAAAGAAAACAGCTTCTTAATAATTGTCCATACAGGCCACTAAACACACACACACACACACACACACACACACACACACACACACACACACACACACACTTTTTAGCTTTGTCTTTTCCCCACCCTGACAGTGGCAATGACAATGTTCAGTAACAAAGACTTTGAGCTGCTGG
The DNA here is from genome assembly GCA_963574415.1 of Tarsius wallacei. Taxonomy (NCBI): domain Eukaryota; kingdom Metazoa; phylum Chordata; class Mammalia; order Primates; family Tarsiidae; genus Tarsius; species Tarsius wallacei. Next base: position 18,198 of record CAUYQG010078028.1, on the reverse strand, counting down.
CTGATGCTGAAGTTAAATGTATATGACAGAACTACCAGCACTGATGGATGGCTCCAGACCCACTGTGCTGACAAAAGCCTGGGATGTTTGCAATGGTTGGTTATCAGTGAAAATGGGCATTGCCTGATTTGGCATCTGAACATTTTGCAGAACCTGAAGTAATGGTCAGCACTGAACCCTGAAGACATGATGCTAGCAGCGTTATTATATAGTAGAATCTGTCTAACCACTGTGCTGACTGAGTATTTACTGAACCTGAGAAGTAGACTTTTTGATAAACACACTTCGGAAGTAAACTTTTCAAGTTTTTTTTTAAATTTAAAAATACTGGAAAATACATAGATTCCCACTAGTTTTTAGCAGGTTTTATGAAACCTTATAGTATGGAAAACCTTTCAAAATGTCCTCACTCCCCTCGTTTACTTTTCTGTTAATTTAAATTAATTATATTAAATTAATTTAATATAAATTTATATTTTGAAATTCATTTGATTCATAGGTGTTATTATTTTTTCTCAGTCTTTTTATAAATAGAATAATTTTGCATGCTAGTTTTCTCTGGTATATTTTTATGTGTTTATTTACCTTCAACCTTCTTTAAAAACAGAAACTGGACTAAAGGCTTTTTTGCTTAAAAAAAAAAACAAAGGATCTTAACACAGTGGAAAACAAAGCAAGAGTACAAAAAAGTATTTGAAAATTCAAGCTGAAGGTATCACGATTAAAAACAAATTTAACTCTGGGGTTCCAAGCAGCCCAAGTAAAAAGGAAAATATTATAGGACATAGATCTCTTTCAATCTTGAAGTGAATATATCAATATATTAGGGAAAAAGAAGAAACCCAGTTTTTTCTTGTTCCACAGTTCTAAAAGTAAAATTTCCAAGTGTTTGTTTTTCCTTTTAAAATAAGGGCCATTGAATAAAATATTGATGAATGTTCGCAGTGGAAGTTTTTATAGAAACTACAATGGTATTCGCAACATGGCTATTTCTTTTATTTGACCTTAGCAGGAGACAAGAACACAATGATAAACCAGAGTTATGTGAATGAATAGAGAAAAATGATTTAGTTCTGTAGCATTTTTGGCAACCTAACTTAAGATGAAGCTCAAATATTACTATAATTCTGAGAAACAAAATAAACCAAATGCCTTTTGAAAAGTCATTCATAATGGCATTGCAAAGACAAGCAATTTTTATTTACAAATCACTTTTAATAGCTTCAATAGTCTTTCAGGATGGATATCAAATAAATACTAAATCATAATAAAATAAATAATATGATAAATAAAAACAAATAATACCTCTAGGAGCTGTGTTAGGTAGACTTCCTGAATATATGGAAGAAAAACTCGCATGCTTTTGAAACTCTGTTTAAGGTTGTCTACGGCAGAACAGATGCAGAGCAGTGGAAGCTAAACACTGAGCAAATTGCTAGGCTGTGCCATGGAGGTGCAAAGAATCAGAATGGCATTCTTACAGGAATATCATTTTTAAAATATATACAGCGATAACTTCCTAGTCAAAAGTACTATGACTACTTGAGTCTCCTTCATTTTCACAATATGTTATCAGGAAAACAAACAAACAAGAGGAAGTTGGGCAAAACAGTTGAAATGTCTTAGAATGATTGTGGATTCTAGCATTTACACTGAACAGTATAAAATTGCCACTTTTGCAGATCAAAATAAACTGAAAATTAGCCACTTCCTATGGTTCTATCGGTGATTGATTTCATTTCCTCCACCATATGATTTGTAAAAAATATAAATGTAAAGCTAGAATTTCTCTTTCATAGTACTGTGCTTCAAACGTTATGTACAGTTACAGGAAAGTAACTTATAATTGTATTGAGAAGCTGTGATTTTTAGAAGCAATGTTACAACAAAAGGTTTTTCTTTTGTCCATATAATTTAATAATATACTTTACCCCGCTGGGCTGATGCTTTTGCTAGAAGAGAAAAAGTAGACAGAAAAATAGATTGTAAAAAACAGACTGATTGATTACACTTACAGAAACCTTGGGGGTAGAGATACAAAAGTAAACCAAATAAACTTGTCTGGAAAATTATATTTTTACCATGGAACTAAACTCTATTTTGGGAACATATTTTTAAAAGCAAAATAATATTGTACAAATTGTATGCTATAAAGCAACATTTCTCAAATTGGTGGTCTGACTAAGAAGACGTTACAAAAAAATCGTTCTATGTTCAAATGTGAGAAAATGCAGATTAAAGAAAGTAAATCAGATTGCTTTACTGATTTACTTCTTTACATCTTTCCTACACTAATGTACATTGTAACTATTCTGGAAAGGGTCATACTACGCAGAATTTGTCACGCATATTTGATTTTAAAATTTTTCCATAATTGAATGCATATGTTTCTTGGGCTAAAGTTCTGGAACTGCTGTTTTAGTCAACCAAAAACCCCCCCAAATTCTCAATGAAGAATAATATCATTGAGATAATGAGTATAATACTTAATTTAATCCAAGGGCATTATATCATCTATGAATAAAACTTTCTTTTCAGCCAGGCTCGGTGGCTCAGCCTGTAATCCCGCGCTTTGGGAGGCTGAGGTGAGTGGATTGCCTGAGCCCGTGGGTTCGAGACCTGCCTGGGCAACTTGGTGAGCCCTCATCTCTACAATAAATCAAAAAAATTAGCCGGGCATGGTAGCAGCTACTTGGAAGGCTGAGGTGGAAGGATTGCCGGAGCCCAGCAGATCGAGGCTGCGGTGGCCGGGAGCGGCCACTGCACTCCAGTCTGGGTGACAGAGTGAGACTCCAACTCAAAAAACAAAAAACAAAAACTTTCTTTTCAAGTTTTATGTACTGGTCAATTATATTGAATAATCCTCAGTATTCAGTTAAAAACTGTAAGTTAAGCTAAGTTAAGGTTGAAGATATTGACAGAATATCCTTTAGTGGTGATATCTGAAACACACAAATAATCATCCAAGCTATACTGACTGTCTAACTTTCTGATAAATACATACTGAGAAAAATAAACTCTTAAAATATTTTTTCTCTTTCTCCACTGAATAATAATAAAATGCTCAACAAACATATTGAAATGTCTGGTATGCTCTAATTTGGTTCCATAATTTGACTTTATAGTTTGTACTTAAAATAGTGTTCAGTAGATATAAGTATCTAAGGTCCCATGATTGATGTCTAAAGTGGTCCCCCCATATTAATTTCACTTTAAAATGAAACTATGAATTTATCTTATGCCAATTGTTATTGTTATTGACATTAACAAAAGGGTAACTTTCTTTGTTTCACATAGCCCAGCCTCAAACCCAAACCAAGTACTTCATCTGGGAGTACTGTAATATTGACTAGCAGAACTCTTTGTGTCTGACATATTGAGAGGTGGTAAAACAGTAAAATTATAAAGATGAATGAAACAGATGATTAGATACACAGATAGACAGACAAACAGGGAATAAAATTAATCAGAACTTAAAAATTCACATAGCATTAGATTCTGTGGCTTTTCAGCTCTGGCTGGCCCAAGAATGTGCTTCCTCAGTTTGCCCTCGGAATGTTAACCACAAGATCCCATCCTGTTACCAGGAAGACCAAGCATTTAAAACTCCAACCTGGGCCCAGAGATGGGCTTTGGATTGTGTAGATGTAAAGAATAATAGCTATGTTTCATGGTTCTTGGTAATTACATTGAACTTGATTTTTGTAATTTTAGGACTATAGGCTGAAAATTTGTAGGTTAAAAAAATAAAAACAAATGAATTTACTTTATGATTCCTCTTTAAAAATAATGGCCAATAAAATGTAGGTAGAAGTAGCTTTAGTAGTAGCTATAAGAAGAAACACTTTAAAATAATGAGGTCTTTTATTCCCTTGGACAAATATATTATTCAGATACCAACTATATCTTAATGCAATGTTTTCCACTTAAAATAATGAACTATTAATAAAGTAAATGAATGAAGCATTGGCTCCTTGTTTCCCAAACATCTATGCAGTATTTAAAATAATGATTCCAATATGTATTTGGTATAAACATTCTTTTGAATTATTCTAAAGACTAGAAAAGAAAAGGCTTTCTCTGTTCTCTTTCTCCCACTGCAAGGTAACCAAAGAAGGTAACTGCTTTGGACTTCATGGTTCAAAAGAGTATTATAAGATTCTGGAAGTTTGGCCTCAAGCTTACTTTTATATTTTATTTAAATATCCAGCATTCAGTGCTAGTAATGTCTATTTTACTGCTTCTTTACCAGAACGTTTCAACTCCAACAATTGGGTGAAATGCATCTCAGATTTCATAGAAAAACAAGGCGTACTCTGTATACACACATATTTCATGTAATCAAATGAAATAGAAAATATTTATATATAAGAAGTGAAGTTATGCACATTCTTTAAATACATAATTGATTAAAAATTAAATGCTAGTAAATATTCTTTAAATCTGAAACATACAACTGTTAAAATACGGTAAGTATTCTAAAGAATTTTTCCAGAATTCCAAAAATCCTAGACATATTTTTAATAAGAATATATAAGAGAAAATGCGAAAATCAGTCTACACATTACCACTCTACCATTAGAGAAATTCCCAATTAAAATATGTAAGCCATGACTTTTCCATCCAACTCTTAGAGGCCTGATATAGACCTAATGCCTCTATGATGATGTTCCTGCCTCAGCTTGGAATGTTCTCTCTTTCTCTACCCACCAAATTACTACATGTCTTTCAAAGCTCTTTTCAAAAGCTCCTTTTCATGGAGCTTTTCCCACTGTACAAGTCAGAATTAATTGCTTCTTCCTATGGGCTCTCAAAGCACTTTGAACTTCTAAATGGCAATTACTTTATTCTGCCTGGAACTATTTACATGTTTAAAGATGTCTGCCTCACAAGACTTTAGGTTCCTTGAAGACAACATCTTAATCAACCTTTTTTCTTTTGCCCACCTCACTGGATTCCTTCCATTCGTATGTACTTAATTATAATTTGGAAAATGGTTACCAGTTACAGAATAGGTGCCCAATAACTCTGGGTTAAAAATAACAGAATTGAAATTATTACTTTTTACAATCCCTTCTAGTCAAATTCTGACTGTAATGATGCCTTTTCAAGTTGATCATTTTGTGCCTTTGACAAAGAGTCAGCAATGTTAAAACTGTCTATGTGTGGTATTTTCCAATATTCCTTGGACTCCTAAATGCACTCTTTAATATATCATACCTGTAGAATGTCTGAAAATGTCACTTGGATAACTATCTTTTCCCTGTGCTTTACTAAGATTAACCTTTTGAGTCATATAAATCAAAAATTCAAGGAAAGAGAGAAAGCTAAAATGGATGTCACCTTTGTCCCTTTACTTCGTGAAACTTTCAACTTGAGTACTGTATCATTGGTGATATTTTAAACTTTTAGCTGTAGTTCTATAATGTTTCTCTCCATGAAGGTAAGAACACACATTATTCACTCTGAGACGTCCTTTGATTTGGTGAAAAGTATTTTGTAGATAGAAAAATATGGATACTAAGTTTTAAAAATTCCATGAAGGAGTATAAATAGCGAATATCAGTATTGAAATAGACCTAAATGCTTTATTTCTAATCAGTGTCCTAGTCTCTAGACCATGCTACAATACTGTACAAACAATAATCCTCAAATTATCTATGCAGATATATGTAGAACATGTATGTATGTATGAAGAATACATGAATTAAACCTCAAAGGTCTAGGTAAGTGCATTGAGCATTGTTTTGTAGCCTAAACTGTTATGTTTTCACTAATAACTAGTTTCATGTAAAATCAGATACATTCCTCCTTCACTTAATTTAATATTATATTTATCTTTTCACAGTTTTTACTTTGTTTTTAATCACCTGGTTTTCTATGATAACCAGATTAAGGTGGATATCTATGCTTATATTGACAGAACAAACTGAAGTTCAGACATTTTATGTAAAAAAAAAATCCTTTTTTCTTCCCTATTTCAGGATCTTTCTTCTTCATTAAACTTAGTAACAAGAAAAGAAATGTTAGAGACATGAGTGGGTGAAACTTAGAAGCACTTTAGAAGAGCTTGCCTTCAAATTGATTGCTATTTGATGATATTATATATAAATTTATTGGGCATGTGATAATGCTAATTTTTAATTAGCTTTCTTATTTATTAAAAACTACATGAGGCACACATATACTCCACTATAATGCTCAGGTTTTAATATCTTTATCTCATATTCATATTCAGTATTTATATAAAACTTTGTCTTTATATACTTCTGATTATGTGTTAAACAGTTTAAAAAAGGAACAGCAAATTTTAAACATCAATAGTGGCTATATATTTTTAAAATTCTATTTAAAATTAGTGTGTGTTCATGCTGACACATAATACAGATACTATTGTGAAGTTGCCAATTTGTAAAATACAAATATATACAACCAGAAGTTGCCAATTTGTAAAATACAAATATATACAACCGTAGTAAAAGTTGTGCTATAATACAAGGGGCACAGAGCAATGTTCTACCTGATTTCAAAACATCGGTTACTGAACTTCTGGCAATTGAGAATTAATAAAACTAAACAATGATAAACTAAGAAAAAAATTAGAAAAAATACAAGTTACTATTACCTTAAATATTCAGTTTCATTATTCATGTTTAGAAAGAAATAGAAATTTAGAGAAAATAGATAAGCTTAGTAAGAACTTAAAGTCATATACAGATGTATGGCTACTTAAAGGCTAAATGTGACACCTTCTTCATAGCAAAAATTATATTGGAGTCTAAAAAATTAAAAACACCTGAAGGAGGAAAGAATTAGGGTCTTAGTTTACAGCGGAAGCATTACTCACATTTGCAGTTTACATAGCAACTTGGTATAAGTAACACTATCTTCTAGAATACTAGTATAGTTACACCAACGAAATTGAAGGTAAAAACTGTTATCAAACCAGTAAGGGTAGTTTCTCTAAGAACTTGTATATATGATTATAGTGAAATCTCTCTTGCATATGCAGGAAGCATATGTTTTGGGGCAGTTTTATTTAGCTCAAAATTGAAAAGAAAAACCTACAGAAATTTTTGTTTTTAGCTGTGCTTATCTGATCTCTAGTTTCAGTTACCTTAAATGCTCTTTTCTCACTCCACTTGGAACTTCCAAACTACCTGAACTGTAAAACCTACATTCAGGTAAATGTCATGAAAAAACTCCCAAAGAATAAGGAGTAAGAATGATGGTCCACTTTGTTCCTATTGTTTTTAGGAGAATAATAAAATATGTTAAATGTGCAGTTGAATTAAATTTTGGTTTTGATAATAAGATAAAGGCTTATTGAACCCAACTCAACTTATTTTAATTGTAACAAACATGAAAGCATTCAAAACTGGAGCATTAGATTCTTAGGGTTATATAATTGATTTTTAAAGTATTTTTATGCAAGTGTTATGCATGAAACTCACAGATGATGTATCATTAACCTATTTCGCACAAAATCATATTATGATTATAAATATTATTATTATTTCTAGGAATATATTTTATTTAAGTATCTGCAATGTGTAAGTTTTGATGAGGTACCAGGTAAGATACAGAGAGGTTTCAGATAGGAATCTTTTCTTATAAGAGTTTGCAATTAAGAGAATTATTTCTTAGCTGTAATTAATCCAAAGAAAAACAAGGCCCATAAAGCCAAGCAACTGACCAGATAAAAACTCTATATTTGCAACAGATTCTTATTAATGATCAGCATAAAGATACAGAACTCTGAACTGATGTAAAATAGTGCCAATAAGTAAAACAAGAGCGAGTGTGAGCTATCAGTGAAAAAACAAACCTTATGTATTTCAAAATGGGTAAATTCTATTCTCATTAAGACATCAGGAAAAAAATCTAGAACTTACCATGGCTATAAAAGTGACCTATAACAAGAACAGGCATATAGACCAATGGAACAGGATAGAAATTCCAGAAGCAAAATCTCAATTTCTCAACCAACTCATCTTTGACAAAGCCTCCAACAGCAACCATTGGGGAGAAGAGAACTTATTCAGTAAATGGTGCTGGGAAAAATGGCTGATCACATGCAGAAGATTGAAACAGGACCTTTACCTATCACCATACACAAAAATTACTCTAAATGGATCAAAGAACTAAACGTAAAACCTCAAACTATAAGAATCTTAGAAAACGCAGGCAACACCTTTATGGAAATCGTAACTGGCAACCAATTCCTGATCAGAACCCTAAGTGCCAATACCATAAGAAATAAAATGGACAAGTGAGACCTCATCAAACTGACAAGCTTCTGCAAGACAAAAGAAACCATCAAGAGAGCAGGGAGACAGCCACAGAAGGGAAAAAATATTTGCCAACTGTATATGTGACAAAGGTCTAACATCTAGGATCTACAAGGAACACAAACGTGCAGAAGGGAAAAAAACAAACAGTCCCAACAATAAGTGGGCAAAAGACATGAACAGACACTTCTCAAAAAAAGATATACAGGCAGCCAACAGACACATGAAAAAGTGCTCAGCCTCACTTATCATCAGAGAAATGCAAATCAAAACCACATTGCATTACCACCTAACCCCAGTAAGAATGGTCATCATTAATAAAACAAACAACAACAGATGTTGGTGAGGATGCGGAGAAAAAAGGAACGCTTCTACACTGCTGGTGGGAATGCAAACTAGTGCAACCTCTTGGAAGACAGTGTGGTGATTCCTGAAAGAACTAGAAATTGGCCTTCCATATGACCCAGCAATTCAAATCATTCTACAAAAAAGACACCTGCACACGTATGTTTGTTGCACCTCTAGTCAAAATAGCAAAAACATTGAACCAACCATGCTGCCCATCAAAGCTGGACTGGATTAAAAAAAAATGTGGTACATGTACATGATGGAATATTATGCAACCATAAAGAGAGACAAACATATAGACTCTGCAGCAACTTGGATAGATTTACAGTTGATCATACACAGTGATTTATCACAGAAACAAAGAACAGAGTGCCATATGTGCTCACTCATAAGCGAACCTTGAACAATTTTCATAGTACTATAAGAAAGGGATTGGCAGTAGTGGGAAACTGCCAGGGGAGCTGAAGGGGATTGGCAGTTGAGGGAAACTGCTAAGGGAGAGAGGAGCACACCTCATCATGCATGATCAACGTTTGTATACCTAACCCTAAACTGTACCCCACATCTTTAAAAAAATAAAAAATATAAAAACAAAAGTGACTTATGAAAGTTGAGACCTGCCCTTCGAATAGCCCTCCACACTGAAAATTTTAAAGGAATTCAAAAAGAAAGAACTATATAATAATAATCTAAATAAAAATATTCTACATCCTGACCAATTTTTATATCTCAGCAAACTTCAACTCTAATGTAAAATTTAGTGATAGCCATGCCGACAAGGTATTCAGACGTGCAATAAAAAAAACTAGCTTTACTTCTTAATTTGCAAAATGAAAATTGAGTATTCTAACATCTTCTGTAAGGTTTTACTAAAATTTTAATTAATTTTGATAAAGAAAGCCAAGTAAATTAGGTAACTAGGTATATTTGAAATATTTAAAGAAAAGTATAAATGTTTTGTATACATATACAAGTATATAAATTAATACTGTTGAATACATGGCATAAATCAATACTTTTTTTGAATTGAAAAATTGTGGAAATTCTATGTCATTTACATAATTCTATATTTTCTTATTATAATCCCCACTTTTAAAAAGTTTTTAAAAATTCTTATATTCTTGGACTTTGAGAAATTTAATTTGACTTTGTGAAAGTTCTTTTGTGGGAGGTAACTTATTTTCCAAAGAAATATAATCATCATGATATTTAATAGAATTATAGAATCCATAATAAAACTTGTTCCTAAGGCATTACATTTTATCCTGAAGTCCCAGTGATCATCTCCCATTTTCTCTTATGTCTGTGAGAAATAAGTAATGTTTAGCAGTTGAGTTTATTTTTATTACTGAACTCTAGTCAAAGTCTCAGCCTGGGGTTCAAATTCTCAAAGATGGGCAGATTTAATATATTTGTCACCATCTTGATATTGCTTAACTTCAGATGAAAGTGATGGTTGGCAAGTCTGTGAATTGAGGACAAACCCTGAGTTAATGTTGATGTGATATTTTTGCTCTAACTTGCAATAATACATTTTGCTAGGCTCATACAAATTAATTTTAACAAATTCTTCTTTGTTCTCCAGTTTATCTAGTTATTATTTCACTTGCTGACTTGTGTGACGTTACTTTTGTTATTTTTTAGAAAAATAAATGGATGTGACTTAATTTCTGTAAGACAAATATCTAGAATTATTTAGGGAAAAGAGTCTACTTCTTTTAAGTTAAAAAAAAAAAAAGTAAAGTTCAGCGCTCCCATAAATGAATATTTTTTGAAGATCAAATAAGCCAGGATCAATTTTGTGCATATCAACTGATATGTCCAGAGTTTGCATTTAAAAATGAATTTGCGATTGTCTTTTGTCTCTATTTCCTAATTCATTTTTAGGGCTTTAAAGATCTGTTGTAACAGGACTCTTGTTACATTTAATAAGTGCCACGTTGATTGGCGTTCTCTAAGTAGGCTTTTCAGTTTGCCTGTGGGGAAATTTAATATAAAAACATTCAACATTCTTTTATTAGTGTTTTTTACTATTCCCAGTCCCATCAGACCTTTGGTGCAAGCAGTGTATTATTGAAAAGCTTATCTGTAAGAAGTGAGCCAAGGGGAAATTCAACCTTTATTAATATTGACATCATGTTCCCACACAATGGCTGTCTAAAGAAACTTTTCAATTGGATTTCAACTGCTTTGATGCAATATAAATGGAAACAACTGAATGCATGGTTTAGCACAGAATCATGAATGATGCTGTATACTACAAACCCAAACATAAAGTTGGAGTTTAGTGGTATTTCAGGATCACATTTACTATTTTCAATTTATAATGGTTAGCAGAATGTTAAGTTACAGTAATTTGGTATGTTCTTGAATACGTATATTTTCTTTTGGTTCCTTCTCTTCCTCCCATCAGTTTAAAGAAGAGGGACAATTACTCAGTTTTTAAGATGGAAGTTATATTTAAGAACAAGATAAGACTTAAGTCAAGTAATAAGTTATATCTAAGCCTATTTAAGCTAGAATTATATTTCTATATGTATTACTGTATAGCATCAACATCTAGAAAAAAAGTTTAGAGTCAGGCCAAATCAATTTGTTGAAAATACTTAGTCCTAGGTATTGTACTTTCCTGTACCATAACAGCTAAAGAGTCAGTGAGGCAAGCTTCTTTTTATGAAATCTAGCCTGCAGAATTGAAACCACCTAGGTGAAAGAGTATTTTTAAGAGAAATACTAAGCGATCTATCACAGAAACAAAGAACAGAGTACCACATGTTCTCACTCATAAGCGGACTTTGAACAGTTATTGTAATACTATAAGAAAGGGATTGGCAGTAGTGGGCAACTGCAGGGGGGAGGGGGTAGGCAGGTGGTGGGGGCACAGCTCATCAACAAGGTACCTACATAATGAACATCTGTATACCTAACGCTGAATTGTACCCCACATGTTTTTTTCAGTTGGAGTCTCACTCCATCACCCAGGCTAGAGTGCAGTGGCATGCTCACAGCCACCCCAGCGTCGACCTGCTGGGCTCCAGCAATTCTTCCAACTCAGCCTGTCAAGTAGCCAGAACTACATACCACACCCGGCTGATTTTTTGATTTATTGTAGAGACGAGGTCTCACCATTTTGCCTAGACTGGTCTCGAACCCACGGGCTCAGGCAATCCTTTTGCCTCGACTTCCCAAAGTGCTGGGAGGCTTGAGCCACCACATCCAGCCCCATCTCTTTAAAAATAAAAAGAAAAATTGTTGAAGCTAGAAAGAAAAGAAATAGATATTTGTCACTTCACCACACATCTAGACTATAACTAAATGCATAGCTATAAACATAACCAGTAAACGCAAGTGAAAGCAATGAAGTTTTCAAAATCCAAAAAGTAGTTGACAGTTTGTTCTGAGCCCTAAAAGTAATTTATCGAAGAATAAATTCTTCACTCAATGAATACTATCACTTCTCTGGTTAAACAGTCCAAATTTGACATCTAGAACATTTCTTTAAAGTCACCATTTTCCTGGAAACACTCTAATTTTGAGGTGTCTAGGGTTATATTTAGCTTTTGAACAGTAGTCTTTTAAAAAATATGGTTATGAAACAGATTGATTTAGAGGAGCATTATAATTAGCTGCTGAATATGTTAGAAGGATAGATTATTCTACATGAATCACAGAGCTCACTTTAAGTGTCATTTCCCATTCTAAACTGCCAGCTTAATTTCTTCTCATTTTTCACCAGAAGAGCCTTTTTTCTATTATGCCAATAATAAAGGTGCAGTTGTCATAAAATAGGTATACCTTTGTGAAATAATGAATTATAAACTGTTTTGCTTCAATTTTAAAAATAACTGAGTCATGATTACTTGATTTGACCACAGCCCCCAAAGCCCACCTGGAAAACAGTCTAATTTTTAAAATATATATCAGTTTTAGTAGCTTTATGAACCTTTTGCAAACATTTTTAAATGAATGGAGAAAAATCTGTAACATGGAATAGCATAAGATGATAATAGTATGGTTGGTCAAGTAATATCTTTCAGAATGTAAGAAAATTATTACCTAAAGGACAACTAGAGCAATACTGCTAATATTTAAGAAAAGACTTGAGATTATACGTATAAAATAAGGCATGCTTTTAAATCCAATTCTAGAAATTAATGATTTGACATAAATATAAAAATGCTACCAATCTTCAAAACCCATGCAAAATTTGTCAGTTAAAAGTAATAACAGCACACTAGGTGAATTTTACAGAAGAATTTACGTTGTTGCACAATCTTCGAACTGTCTTAGTAAAATTGTGTAAGACCTATAATCTTGGTTCCATCATAAGTGTAAGAGTAAAAAAATTTGAATAAACACTTAAAATATTTAAAATATCCAGTTACTCCTAACACATGTGTTAGATGAATATCAAATTTTCAGTAAACAGTAAACACTAAAATACAATAACACGTAAGCCCTTTATTGCTCTTTAGGAATGTCTATGTGTTCTTTTTTTTTTTTTTTTTTGACTTTGTTACCTAGTTTTTTTTTAAAAAAAAGCTTTCCAAGTTAATTACACTGAAATAAATAATAGAAAATAAGATGACTTGTTACTAAAATGGTGAGGCTGTAGAACCCAGAATGGCAACAAATTACAGAAGCATCACTGCTTGATAGAACATCATTGGGCTGGGCTTTTGTGTTGTTGGCAATTATGTAGGTTTGAGACAGAGAAGGCAGGAGAGAGAGTGCAGAAGTCGTGCATCATTACGCAAAGAAGAACAAGATCCTGTTGTGTTCCTGAAATGCAGGTACCAGGTGTTGGGGGGCGCTACCCTAGTTCTCCTCTGAGAGCTCTTCTGAGGCTTGTTATGACAGATTGCTGTCTCCCATCCCAGAGTTTCAGTGAGTGCATCTAAGAGTTTCTTTTTCTACTAAGTTCTGTAATGCTTCTACTGTTGCTGGAGCAGAAAACGCAGTTTAAAAAGTACTGAATTAAAGAACAGGTCTGGAATATTGCAGAAATGTTTTCATCCTGATCAGAAAGGAAGCTTTTTTCCCCCTCAATGAGAGGTGTTAAAAATAGTTGTGTTACTACAATATTAATGTTTTCCTGATTCTTGGAGCTATATAAATGTTTTCCTGATTCTTGTAGCTAAAGAAGATAATCACTAAACATAACCTATAATGTGACAAATATTCTCAGGATAATCACACTACTAAATGGCAAACTAGCAGTTACAGATAATTGAGACAGACACAGTATTACGTGTAAGTTATATCTTACGTGTAAGTTATATAGGTCATGCATGTGTCTGGATGTGGGCATATGCTTAGTTCAGCCTTGGAGCTGTATATATACCCTCTACCAACAATCATTAGAAATTTCCTTTGTTCTCCTATTTATTTATTTATTTAGAGATGAGGTCTCATCAAGTTGCCCAGGCAGGTCGCGAACCCGTGGGCTCAGGCAATCCTCTCACCTCAGCCTTCCAAAGTGCTGGGATTATAAGTGTCAGCCACTACGCCCAGCTTGTTCTCCAGTTATTTGTAGGACCATGCCATACAGAAATATCTCCAATTGTAGCAAAAACTGTTAATGAATTGCCTTTTAAACAGCTCCTCAGATTAACTGACATTAGTATTCCCTTGTAAAATCCAGGGGCTGATGTCCATGGCATAGGGGATGCTCATACTACAGGCAAATTTCTAGAATTTCCAGCCGCTGTCTGCTCCTGCCAGCTATGTGCTTATGCAGGGTCAGCTGTTTGTTCTTGACTATTTTGCCAGTTGTATTTATTACCGTAATAATGTAATTGTATAAGATATTACATAAAGATTTTTCATATAAGTAAAAAAATGATAAAACTTGGGAAAAATAAGTATGATCTTAATACTTATATTTTAATACTATTTTCGTGTCAAACTAGATGGAAGCAACACAGCTGTAAAAATGAAGAACGTAATAAAATCTAAAAGCATTTTTGTAATCATAGTGCTTTGAAAATGATTTTAAGTTGTGGCTTCACTATAAGAAATTGCAGGAAATCATAGAGAATGTATTAGGTGTATGGTTTATGAAAGAAAGATTATGTTGGATTTTGTTGGAGTAGATCCACTTTCACAGAAAAGGCTTTTGCACTATATCAAAAGATCTATGAATAAATACAGTACAGAGACTTATATTTAAGTTAAAATGGTCAAGATACATCTGCTTTATCATCATCAACATCACCATCGTCCTCCTCGGCTTTAATTTACCATGGCAAAGGTTGCTAATTGTGTAGCCAAGTAAGTTCTCACCTTCTTCCATAATTATAGAGTTGCAGCTGGCATGTCTTGCTGGGAGGCACATTTGCTTGTTCTACCCACCACTTGCAATTGGGAGTTGCCATGTGACTATATCTCAGCAGTAGCATGTGAACATCAATGATGGATGCCAACTGCATACCTGGTCCTTAAAACATTGCTGGGCCAAAGCTGACTCACAGCTTGTGTTTGTGTTCGTCTTCCTCCATATCTTTCCCCTCACAAGAGCGAGAAATCAGAGATACACCTTAGGGAGAACAGAAAATGAGAGAGGTATGGTTTTCTAAATAGGCATACACAGCAAGGAAGCCTTGCTACATAAAACAAAAAGAAAAAAATGGTTTGATTCTTTAAGCAAGTAATGTTAGGGTTTTGTGTGTGTGTGTTCTTATTACAAAAACCTGAATCTTTACCCTAATTTATTACTTTACCTTTTTATCATTTAATTACTAAATACTGCTCCTGAATGTGAAAGAAAAGAAGATTTCTACTGTATATAAAGAACTCTTCAAAGGTGGCCTCTAATTTTAACTGTATGAGAACTATATTACATTTTTCACTTCTACTTTTTATTACATTTTGTGCATGATACAAAGAATCCTTCTATGAACATAAAATTATTAAAGCATATAAAATAAAAAGAAACATATATTCCTGTAACAGAACACCAGAAACAGTGGAAAGACTGTTAGTATAATTCATGGAAAAAGTGTGGCTTGCAAACTAGAGATTTATTTAGGGATAATTGTCATCTGTCCATACAACAGATGCAAAATAGATGTTTGCAATTAATAATATGATTAAAGTTTTTAATTGTTTTTAAAGTCACTAACATTTGTAAAAACTTTAACATCAAAGTTGTTAATTTTTTGCAGAATTTTTGAATATGCTTAGATAAAGCTATTTTATGGAGTATCACATGGTTCAAGTGATAATACAATACAAAAAATTTATAATATGGTTAATTGCATTGAGAGAGCTTATGCAGAAGGACTTGCTGCTAAAATTTCAAATGGAATTCTGTTGGTCTGTGCAACTGGTGTTAAAAACAAAAGAATAAAAATGGTAATTGTTATGCACAAAAGACTACAAAATTAGCTATCTGGATATGCACTTTTTACATTTTAATAAACTCATCAATTAAACAAAAAATATTTATTTAGCCACAATAAATATCAAGGCACCAGAAATGAAAATGTAATATATTCTCAATAATTTTACCAAAATTCTTCTTTAGAAAACAACTGTTTAGGAAAATTTCTTGGCTATATGACTACAGGAATAAATGAGATTTAGAAGGGACACGTAGAAGCAGGACCTCTAAAAATAAAGGTAGTATGTGTGGTAAACTGTTCTTCGGGAAATGAGCTGAGGCTTTTGTTTGTTTTTGCTTGCAGAAAGAGCAGATAAGTAGAAGAATGAGGAGACATGGGAAGGAGGAGAAGGAAGAGGAAAGACAGACAACGTGCAGCTAGGAAAAGGAAGCAAAGATAAATTCCTCTGAAGTGGGTGGCCAAAAGACATTTTTCAGAATATGGATGTCTAACGTTTAATGTGAAGTTTTTCACATTTTCGAGACGTAAGCCTCTTTTGCATTTTCCTCCTCCTCATCTCAAACCCTACACAAGTTCCTTAATATAACCTATTCTCACAAGGGCATATATATTTGAGCACTTCTCATTGCTGCTTTTGTTATTGTGTGCTGATGTGTGTGCTTGTAATTCAAGGAAGAACTGATTTTTGTAAACGGATTAACTATAGGAAAAAGACTAGGTACAAGTAATCTGGATGAGAGTGCAGAGATCAAGGCAGGAATGTAATTTCTCAGGATTTTGCATAAATTTGGAGAAAGAGTTTGACTTCTATGAACCATAAGTTTGGGGACTAGACATACATTAAGTAGGTCTTAAGAAGACGTACTGGACGTAGTTCTCAGTGCTCTCTCTTCACCATGAAAGCCATAAGTTACAGAAAGCAGGTCCAAGGTGTCTGGGTCCCTGAGTCATCATGTGGAAACAGTTACCCTAAGAGTCACCTAGTCTGCAGCTGACTTTGCATAAAGGAGATATAAAATACCAGTTGTTATGCTACCAAGATTTCAGGAAGAAGCTAGCTTGACACAATGAATGAGAGCAATATGGTGTTAACAGACACTAAGATGCAAATATGGATGGGGGTATATGAAAGGCAAAGGAGGGGAATTAAATTCTTTTGGAGGAAAAGGAGTGAAAGGAAAAGGCTTCTTGTGCTTTAACTTCTTGCAAAAACAAAACATCACAGAGTGATGGACAGAATATCAGATTAAGAAAAAACATATTCTGGAGACCATAGACAGAGTTTACAAAAGATAAGTTGCTTTTGGTTTCATCCTGCCAAAGTCACAAAAGCTAGAAAATGAGCTATGGGATGGAGAAAAAGTGATTTTTTTCCCCCCAGGGTAATCCTGACTCAGTATTGGTAAAACTGAAGAAAAAATATAATTGTTTCTAAACTTTTTCCACTAGATTTCTTTCATATCCCACATGTATCAGGCTCTATATGTACTATTATTGTTATATATTATTTTACAAGTAATATTATGTGTATATATTATTATTTTATAAATTATATGTATTATTTTACAAATTAATATATACAACTATATATTTGATAAATTATCTATATGTTAGTGTACATTGTAGTCTATAATTATATATGTGTTCTATATTTACACATTTATATTGAATTTTTTTTATTGTGATATTGTGGAGTACAGTTAAGGGTTAGGTACACAAATATGTCTCGTTCAGACACCCTTGTTGATAAGAAGTGTCCCCCCATCCCCAGACAGGTATTTACTGCCATTAATCCCCTCCCCTATCCCTCCCCCCCCATAGTTTCCCACCACTGTCAGTCACTTTCTTGTGGTAATACGTTGGATGATCAAGGTCTACTATATGAGTGAGAACATGTGATACTCAGTTTTTTCTTTCTGTGAGAGGTCACTCCGTATTATAGACTAGTTCCATCCAGGTTGCTGCGAAATTCATGATACTGTTCTTTTTTATGGCTGCGAAGTATTCCATTGTGTATATGTACCACATTTTTTTAATCCAGTCCTCTTTGATGGACAGCAAGGTTGCTTCCAGGTTCTTGCTATTGGAAACAATGCTGCGATAAACATACGAGTGCAGGTATCTTTTTTATAAAGTGATTTGAGTTCTTCAGGGTATATTCCCAGTAGGGGGATCACGGGGTCATTTGGGAGGTTGGTGTTTAGAGCTTTTAG
>CAUYQG010078025.1:0-16181 GCA_963574415.1 Tarsius wallacei | reverse complement strand
TATCTGGTATTTCCATAATAAATAGTCATGATTCCTGCCTGTGAGTTGAAGACTTTTACTGCTCAGAACTCTAGAATGCAATCTCGTGATGTCAAATTCATTGTTATGAGATGTAATCGTCATTTAAAAAATGTTGTAAGCTGTTGTCCTATTTTATTTTTTTTTTAGATTATAGTTTATTTAGAAAGCAAATTTGATAGGGCAACCTCCTCGGGTCCCTTCCCACTGTGGGAGCTTTTCTGTCTTCTTAATAAATCCTGCATTAAAAAAAAAAGAAAGTAAATTTGAGAGAGCAAGAGGAGATTCACCTCCCCAAGGTTGGGGAGGGGGCCAAAGCCAGGAAACATGGCCTGGCCATAGATCAAAGAGCACATGACCACGCCATAGCTTAGCAAAGCAATGACCCTATTTTTCATATTAAGTATATCTGTAACTATAGGATATAAGTAGCACTCTGTGTGTATATACACATTTATATACATACATATGCACACACATTTGCATATGTATTTATATAAATGCAGAAACCTGCTAAATACTTTTAAAGTAAATGATTAATTATCATTTCCCTTTATGTTTCTCTCTGTTCTTAGAGAAATTTTTTAGAGTTGAGCCCAAGAAGAAAATGTAGGGATTCACAGAAGGAATAACAATTCAATAATTCAATAAAATCAGAGTTTAGAGTTGAATTTAATTACATATATTATGTTAAGAAACATTTTAGTCCAAAATAACAAATAGATTTTTTTTCTCAAAATCCCATCTGCTTAAAGCCACATTCCTTCAATAGCAAGAATGATCTAAAATTTTTAAAAACTTTAGTCACAATTTTTTTCATAAATAATGCAAGAATATCAGAAATTATTTTTAATCTAGTTATTCCAGATCTTGACTATTTCTTTACTTAGTTCATGCGTTTGATAACTTCTGCAGAAAACATATACACAGATAAACACACACACATACACATTATTCTTCAGGCAATATTTATACAATAATACTATATCAGAGTATAATTGTGCATGAGGTTATGCACATAAATTCACTTTAGCCTCCTTTTATTTTGATGGAAGTAAGCATACATTGATACCAAAGGTATCGTTCTCATAGAAAATCATAATGCAGTGGCTGTTAATCCATGATTTCTTAAGTACTAAACTGGAAAGAAAGCAAGGTTAAAACAGCTCAATAAATACAAGCTTGGAGTATGTTCTTTTATTATACCACCAAATTGGTGCTCTGTATAAACACATCTTACTGAAGATGCAGAAAGCATAAAGCACCAATGGGCCAGACGCTTCCTACTTTTAACGGGCTTTCTTTCACAACCAGGAGACATTAGTGGTGAGTCACAACCTGAGAAGAGGTAAGGTGACATTCAAAGTCCAATTATTGAGCTTCCATTCAGTTGCAATTCAAAGTAGATCAAAGGAATTTTTTCATCAACAGAGAGAGACAGATTGTCGGAACTCTTGTTTTTTAGGCAGTATTCATCTACCACGGAGGAAAATAAGTTCCTCTAGTAAATGCAGCATGAATAAAACAATGAAGAGAGTTTGCTCCATCTGAAATTGAACCTTCATGCCACAAGAAAAGCATGTGCAACAAAGGGAAAACAGGGTCGTTAGCATTTACACAGATTTTAGAGAAACACAAAATGGTAAGGAGTCTTACCAATATGTTTCCATAGTATGAGATAGCATTTATAGAGTAATATTAATTTTATATTAATATGTTCATTATTGATTCTAGAGGGAAATGAAATCAACTACACTTAATATTTTGTTCTTATCTTAACATTAAAAAACTTTATTCAAATTGCAAGTAGTCAACTTGAGGATAATTGTCTCTGCTTTCAGGCTAATTTAGCTTAGGAAATTAAAAGTCTATTTGGCAGAAATTTTTCTAAAACTTTAGCTATTACAACCTTCTTTACTTTTAAATATAAAACTAAAATTTTTATAATATGGAAAAGGAACGTGCCATGAAAATTGCTATTGTAAAATTATTAATTTTAGCATTATGGGCAAGGCCAATGACATAATTCGGTTGATATGAAAGACACTGAAAACATGGATTTATAAGTGTTTCTGTTGTTTTTCCTTTTAACATCAGATAAGATGATACAGGTTATGCAACATCCTAGGATAAATGGTCTAGGGAACTGCAGCATGCTCTCGGCTATTTTCCAGACAGAACCACAGAAATATGAGTCTAAACAAACAAACAAAAATATTGACACAGACAGTCACTTTGAGTAGGAACCAGGGCTACAGAAGACCAGAAGACAAAGGGGTACATTGACAGGAAATGATAGACTGATAAAATCATCTAATTGAGAAAGTCAATGTCAAAAGTTTCTAATATCAAATTGATGAAACTATTTTGTTTGGGAAAAACTGATTAGGAATAACTTGTCTTTAGATAGTACTCAAATGAAGCAGAATAAAAATCACGTTTGATTTCTTGTTTATGTTTTTGAAAATTAAAAAATTTTATTTTTAGAACAATTTTAGACTTACAGAAAATCTAAGCAAATAATACCAAAAGTTCCCAAACAGCAATCCCCCCCTACACAGTTTCACCTTCAGTGTGGTATATTGTTACTATTAACAAACTAATACTGATCACTTATTATAACTAAAGTGTACTTTACATTAAGCTTCACTCTTTGTACTATGTTTTTTGCATTTTAACAAGTACATAATGTCATATCTGTATCCACCATTACAGTTTTATATAGAATAGTTTCACTAAACTAAAAATTCCCTTTGTTCATTCTATTCATCCTTCCCTCCTTCCCTCCCTCCAGGTCTCTGGCAACTGCTTTTTATCATCTTTATAGTTTTGCCTTTTCTAGAACATTATGTAGTTGAAATCATAGAACATGTAGCCTTTCAACCTAGCTTCTTTCACTCAGGAATGTGAATTTGCAGTTTCCCCATGTCTTTTAGTGGCTGATGGGTCATTCCTTTTCATCACTGGATGGTATTCCATTGTATAGTTGCACCACACTCATTCAGATTTTGAAAAACATGTTGGTATCCAAATTTTGAAAATTATGAATAGAACTAATATAAACATTACTGTGCAGTTTTCTGTGTGGACATGTTTCCAACTTAGTGGGTAAATACCTAAGATTGTGATTGCTGAATCTACATTTTTTTCATGAGAAACTCCCAAATCTTGTAGATTCATAGTAAGTTTTGAAGTCAGATAGTGTCAGTTCTTCGACTTTGTTTTTGTTTCTCAGTGCTTTGTTGATTCTGGATCTTTGCTTCTCCATACAACGTTAAAATCAATTTGTTGATATCCACAACATAACTTGCTAGGACTTTGATTGGGATTGCATTAAGTCTATAATACTGGGAAGAACTGACAGGCTGACATTATATATCTCTCCATGCATGAATAGGAAATAGTTTTCCATTTAAGTAGATTTTATTTTATTTCATTAGTCTTGTAGTTTTCCTTAAACACATCTTGCACATATTTTGTTACACTAATATCTGAGTATTCTATTTCTTGGTATTAATGTAAATAGTGATTTTTTTTAAATATTAAATTGCAACTGTTAATTTTTTGATATGTAGGAAATCTATTGACTTTTTAAAATCAATTTTGTATATGTTGACCTTATATCATGCAATATGTTATAATCGCTTATTCATTCCAGTGGTTATTTTTGGTCTATTCTTTGGAATTGTCCACATAGAAAATTATATCATCTGTGAACAAGGGCAGTTATATTTCTTTAATTTCTATCTCTGTATCTTTTATTTATTGCTTTGAGCATTAGCTACTAAGACTTCCAGTATTACGTTGAATGCAGATGGTGAAAGGAAGCATCATTTTTGCCACATTCTTAATTTTAGAGAGAAAACACCGAGGTTCTGTTTTTTAAGCATGATATTAGTTTTCATTTTGCATGGATGCTCTTTATCAAGTTGAGAATGAAGAACTTCCCATTCATCACTAGTTCTCTTAGAGTTTTTAACATGCATAGGCAATGGATTTTGCCAATTTTTTTATCTATTAATATTATCATATATTTTTTCTTCTTTATCCTGTTGAAATAATGGATTATACTAATTGGTTTTCAGATGTTAGTCTTGTGTAGCTGGAATAAATCCCATTTGGTCATGGTCTATACTTTTTTTTTCTCTTTTAATTTTTATTTTGCAATTGTGGGGTACACTTCAGGGTTAGGTATACAAATGTTCATTGTGCAGATACCCTTATTGATGAGGTGTGCCCCCCCTTTCCCAGGTAATATTAATAGTAGTCGATATTATAGTAGCAGTAATATCGACTACTATTAATATTATCATATATTTTTTTCTTCTTTATCCTGTTGAAATGATGGATTATATTAATTGATTTTCAAATGTTTGTTCCATTTGGTCACGGTCTATACTTTTTATGCATTGTTGCATTATATTTGCTAATATGGTTTTAGGACTTTTGCATCTGTGTTTATGACATATTGGCCTATAGTTCCTTACTCTTAATGTTTTTGTTTTTGTTTTTGTTTTTGCACGACAGTAGTGTTGGCCTCATTGAATGAGTTAGAATGTATCCTGTCTGCCTGTATTTTCTGAAAGTGACTTTATATATGTAATTTTTTCCTTCAAAGTTCAGTAGAAATCACAAGTAAAACTATCCATGCTCAGTGATTAATTTTTGCAGATTTGTTATTTAATCTATTTATTTAAGAAATATAGAGTATTTCAGATTATCAGTTTTTCCTTGTGTGAATCTTGTTAGTTTGTCTTTCAAAAAATTAATACTTTCTTATAAACTATCAAATTTGTCAACATAAAGTTCCTCATATTTTAAATTTTTATTTCAATTTTTTCTCTTTTTTCCCAATGTTTTTGTTCAATGTTTATAACCCCTGTTTAATTTCTGATATTTATAATTTGTGTATTTTCTCCTTTTTTCTTGTTTAGCCTGGCTAAAGGTTTATCAATTATATAAATTATTTCAAAGAACCAACTTTTGGTGCTGTTAATATTCTCTGTTGATTTTTGTTTAAAATTTTATTAATTTCCACTCTAATTTTTTTTCTTCTTGCTGTAGGTTTATATTACTCTTCTTTCTTTATATTCCAAAGATGCAAGTTCAAATTATTGATTTTAGATATTTTATCTTTTCTACCATATGAATTTAATGCTGTAATATTCCCTCTAAGTGCTAATTTCACTACATCCCACACATTTTCACATTTTGATGTCATATTTCCATTATCATTTAGTTCAAATTATCTTTAAATTTAACCCGAGTTTTTCTCTTTGATGTACATGTTACTTAGAAATATAGTGTTTCATTTTTATAAATAAATTTGGGATTTTGTGGGTCACCCTCATATAAGAATGCCTTAAAATGAAAAAAAGATGCTACAAAATTATCAGGTTCTGCAATCTGGTAATTCGCATTAGTGGGACACACTAGTAAATAGCCCATTGCCAGTTACCAATAAAAAGCAATTTGTGGAAATATGTTTATAGCAATGTGTAGTATCTAGGCTCCAAGATGACCTGGTCAATCATCCCTGCCTCTTGGCATTCACACCCACATATAGTCCCCTTCCACACTGTACCAGGGTTGGTCTGTGTGAACAATAGAATATGGCAGACATGAAGGAATATCACTTCCAAGATTAGGTTATAAAAACTCATGCTTTCTATCTGAGTGCTCTTTTGCTCTTTTTCTTTCATTTATCACTCACTCCGGGGTAAGTCATCTGCCATATCAAAAGCAGCTTGAGGGAGACTCCAATGTGGCCAGAAATTGGTCTCCTGCATGAGTAAAGTTGGAAGTGGATCCTCAAATCACAGTGAAGCCCTCAGATGAGACTGCAGCCCCAGGCAACAACTTGACTACAACTTCCTGAGAGACCTTACAAGTAACTAAGCAACTCTTAGATTCCTGATCCACAGAAACTATGTGAGACAGTAAATGTTTATTGCTTGAAAAAAAAAAGAAATATATTGTTTCATCTCAAAATATTTGGGATTTCCACCTATTATTCAGTTATTCAGTTTGATTGCATTACAGTTTGAGAGCAAACTTTGCATAATATCTTTTTTAGAAAAATTGCCCATGTGCATTTTATGTTCCAAAATATGATTTCTTGGCAAATATTCGACATGACCCTGACCAAAAAAAAAAAAAAAGTGTATTCTGCTGTTATTGGATGATGGTATTCTATAAATGCCAATTAGATCTAGTTGATTGAAGATGTTGCTCAGTTCAACAATGTGCTTACTAATTTTCTACTTTCTGGGTCTATCAGTTACTGAAAGAGGGTTTTGAAGTCTCCAACAATAGCAGTAGATTTATCTATTTCTGCCTACATTTCTACCATTTTTTGCCTCACATATTCTGACACTCTGTACTTCTCACGATCCTTGATCTTTTCTCTTGCTCTGAAGTCTGTTTTGTCTGAAATTAATATAGTTACTCCAATTTTTTTAAACTATTGTTAACAAGGTATAGCTTTCTCTAGTTCATTATTTTTAGTATATCTGTGACTTTTCATTAAAAATGACTTTATTATAGACAATTCATACATGGGT
Organism: Tarsius wallacei; assembly: GCA_963574415.1. Classification (NCBI taxonomy): domain Eukaryota; kingdom Metazoa; phylum Chordata; class Mammalia; order Primates; family Tarsiidae; genus Tarsius; species Tarsius wallacei. The sequence goes on along the minus strand of CAUYQG010078025.1, from coordinate 9,600 downwards.
CTTATTTTTTTTGACCCACCTCGATAGTATCTATCTTTTAAACATTGTATTTAGAACATTCATATTTTAAGTGATTTTGATATAAGTGCATTCAAGATTACCATTCTTATACTATTTTGTGTTCATTGCATCTATTCTCAGTTCTTTCTTACTTTTTTTTTTTTTTTTTAGTTGGAGTCTCACTCTGTCACCCAGACTGGAGTGCAGGGGCCGCTCCTGGCCACTGCAACCTCGACCTGCCGGGTTTAGGCGATCCTTCCACCTCAGCCTTCCGAGTAGCTGGAATTACAGGCATGCACTACCACGCCCGGCTGATTTTTTTATTTATTGTAGAGATGAGGTCTCGCCAAGTTGCCTAGGCGGGTCTCGAACCCGCGGGCTCAGGCAATCCACTCACCTCAGCCTCCCAAAGCGCGGGATTACAGGCTGAGCCACTGAGCCTGGCTAGTTCTTTCTTTATTTCTTTTTATTCTTCCTTTTTTTGGCCTTCCTTGGTTTTAATTGAGCATTTCATATCATTTTGTTTGTCTCCTCAGCATATTAATTATATTTATTTTCATTTAGTTTTGAGGTGGTTTTTATAGAGTTTGTAATGTATATTTAGAAGCAATCTAAGTCTGTTTTTAAACAGCACTACCCTGCCTCACAGGTAATGCAGATGCCTTATGTCAGAGCATTTCCAATTTATCCCTCCCATCCTTATAGCATTCTGTCATTCATTTAACTTACCTATATGCTTTAATCACTCGATGCATTACTATCTATCAGTTCGTTTTAAGAAAAATGAAATATTTTATTTTACCTTCATTTATTCCTTCTCTGATGCTGTTTCTCTTCTTTACATGGATTCAAGTTTTTGACCCATACAATTTTCCTACTCTCTGAATGACTGCTTTTAAACTTTTTTGCAATGTAATTCTACTGGTAACAAATAACCACAGTTTTTGTTTGTCTGAAATATTATTTCTTTCTCTTTTACTTTTAAAGGATAATTTTGCTGTGTGTGTGTGTGTGTGTGTGTGTGTTTAGGTTTTTATATATTTAATTTTTTATATATTTTTTAGGTTTTTATATATTTTTTCTTTCAACATGATAAACATTCCACTCTTCTCTTTTACTTCACTACACTTTCTTACTTGCACTATTAGAGATGAGAAGGGATGTAATGCTTAACTTTATCCTTCAGTAGGTCAAATGTTTCACCATCCCTTGGCTTCTCTCAAGATCTTTTTTCCCCCCCCCGCAGATTTAATATTCATTCCTAGGTGTAAATGCTTTGGTATTTATATAGCTTGGTATTTTCTGAGTTTTCTAATATGGTGGTATGCTGTCATTAACTTTGAAAAAGTCTGAGCCATTATTGCTTCAAATATTTGTTCTGCTCTTTTCTCGTTTTCTTCTTCTCGTATTCCCATTATATATAAGTTATATCTTTTATAATTAACCCACAGATCCTGGATATTTTGCTCCTTTATGTTTTTGTCTCTGCATTTCAGTTTAAGAAGTTTCTATTCCCAGATTTTAAGTTCACTGATTATTTCTTCGACATGTCCAATCTACTAATGAAACCATCAAAGGCATTCTTCATTTGTTACAGTGTTTTCTTTTCTTTTCTTTTCTTTTTAATTTTTAAGTCTTTTCTTCTGATTCTTTCTTAGAATTGTCATTTCTATGCTTCTATTACCTATGTCTTCTTCCTTATTGTCTACGTTTTCCATTAGAGTGCTTAACATATTTATCAGAGTTATTTTAAGTTATCAATCTGTTGGCAAATACTTTTCCCCACATATCAGTGAAACATGTAATATTTGTCTTTTTCTTCCAGGCAAATTTCACTTAACATAATGGCCTACAACTCCATCCATGTTGCCATGAATGACAAGATTTTATTATTTTGAATATTATTTTATTGTATATATATTTAACATTTTCTTTATCCATTGATGAAATCTTAGGCTGATTCCACATCTTGACTATTGTGAATAGTGCTGCAATAAATTTGAAAGTGCATGCATCCCTTTGATATACTGATTTTTTTTCCCCTTTGGATAAAATGCCCAGTAGTGGTATTGCTGAATTGTCTGGTACTCCTATTTTTAGTGTTTTTTAGAAACCTCAGTATTGTTTTCCATAATGGCTGTACTTATTTAGATTCCCACCAGCAATGTAAAAGTATTTCCTTTTCTCCACATCCTTGCTATCATTTGTTATTTTTTGTTTTACAAACATGAACCATTCTAACTGGACTGTGGCGATATCTCATTGTGGTCTTGATTTGCATCTCCCTAATGACTGGTGATGTTTACCATTTCTTCAACATATCTTTTGACTAGTTTTGTCTTCTTTTGAGAAATGTCTATTCAGATCCTTTGTCTACTTTTTTTTTTTTGGTTGCAGTCTCACTCCCTAGCCCAGGCTGGAGTGCAGTGGAACACTCATGACCACCCCAGCACGGACCCTCTGGGCCCCAGCAATCCTTCTGCCTCAGCCTTCCATGTAGCTGGAACTACAGGTTCGTGCTACCATGCCTGGCTAATGTTTGATTTATTATAGAGATGAGGGTCTATTTTTTAATGAGATGGGGTTTTTTTGATGTTGACTTGTTTAATTTCAATGTATATCTTGATATGATTCCCTTGTTGGATGCATAGTTTGCTCCCATTCAACAGGTTGTCTCTCCTATTGTTTCCTTAGTTGTGCAGAAGTTTCTTAGTTTAATGAAGTCCTATTTGTCTATTTTTGTTTCTGTTGACTGTGTTGTTGAGGTCATTGCCATAAAATATTGGCCTAGACCAATGTCCTGGAGCATTTCCCTGGTATTTTAACTAGATAAGCTTGAATTCAATTATAAGTGTTAGTAGTTTATTTCTTTAATAGAACTTTTAACAAGATTTTGAGAGCAACCCCTTTGGGTCCCCTCCTGCTGTCGGAGCTTTTCTGTTCTCTTAATAAATCTTACTTTCAAAAAAAAAAAAGATTGTGATAACTGAAAAGAAAAAAAAACAAAATTTAAAAGCTAGTGTATAGAACTTAGTCAGTTAGAATTTTGATAACAGAAAAATTGTGAATATGAAAATGAAATATACACCATGTTCTTAGGTTAGTGGCTTGTTGTTCCAGCCAAATACAAACCTTAGTGTTCTTCACATTTTTTTCTATTCATTTGAGGAATTCTGATGAAGAATCAGTCCCCCAAAGAACTTAAAGACAGCATGAAAATTTAGATAACATAATACTTCTCTTAAGGGAAAATACCAGCTATTTTCTTTGCAGTAAAAGAAAGCATGCTAGTTTATATGGAATATCATCTCTAAAAAAGGTGTTTTTTTCTACCAAGGACAAAGAATTGTGAAGTACTTCAAGGACTATATATCGTATCAGGGAGTTACTGAGCAATATAGCAGAAATATAGACTCCCAAAACACTAATACCCATAAATTTCAAACCATTGAAACCATTATAAACACATTTAAGAAGTATTTACCACATAGTTATTTAGAGAATAAAATAACCTTTTCTGAGTTATATTCAAAATGACTTTGTTCTCCAATCTTTATCTCACTATATTTAAAAGTTTTTGTTGGAATCACATAATTCTTATCTTAGGGAAATGCCTTATAAAATAATTAAAATTAACAATGTCTTACTCTCTGATCTCAAAAACCACACATTTTCAGTCTTTTCTCTTTTTTTAGCTTAGACATTTAAAAAATACGATATGATTGATATTTTTTCAGGGCAGTAGGTAAATTAAGTGTCTTTGCTCATGCTGAGAGGTGAAAAAAACCCACCTGTTTTAGAAAGGCTTAATCTTATGGTATGCAATTATCATTATTTTAAAATACAACATAAAATTTAACTTTTAAGAAAGGAGATACAATCTCTTTAAGTAAGTTTAAATAATTACATTCATTAAAAAAATGACCAAGGCCAGGAGCGGTGGCTCATGCCTATAATCCCTGCCCTTTAGGAGGCCTAGGTGAGAGGATTGGCTGAGCCCACAGATCCCAGATCAGCATGAGCACCTTGGTGAACTTCATCTCTAAATAAATCAAAATATTATCCGGGCTTGGTGACGCATTTCTGTAGGACCAGCTACTTGAAAGGCTGAGATGGAAGATTGCCTAAGAACAGCAGGTTGAGGCTGTAGTAGCCATGAGCATGCCACTGAACTCAAGCCTGGATGACGGAGTGAGACTCTAACTCAAAAAAAATTTGTAAATGACCAATATAAATACAATTACTTACTCGTGTGTTTCAAGCCTTGCTTTTGCTACACTTCAATTATAAGAGTAACAGTAAACAAAAGTAAGAAAGATTGACAACTTGTAAAAATTCATATTCCTATTTGGTTTGAATGGCAATGGAGTGAGAAAGACAAATTATTTTTTGCTGACTTTTCTCGGAAAAAAATCAATCTTTATTCAATTTAATAATGCAGTTAAATTTAAATTGAAACTAGAAAGTTAAACAAGTGGATCCAAGAATTCTAAACTTTTCTGAAAAGATCATTTTTTGTTATAAGTATCTAAGTCATAAATATTTTGACAGACTTCCAAATAGTAGTATAGAAAATATTCAAAGAGGGACACCCATTTTAATATAGCAACTTATTACAAGAAATGCAACCTAAGCAAATAATCAGAGTTTTACTCAAATATGTATATGAAGATATCCACAGAGGTGATGTTCTTAATACAGACCAATTGGAAAAATCAAATGATCGACAATATGGAGTGTTCAAAATGTTTTATCCAAATAATAGCATATGATGAAGTCATTAAAAATTATATTGTAGTATTGAATATATATTTCTATCAGGATGGAATAAAAAGTGTCTTTCATTTTCTGTGGAGATGGTTGACAACCTTTTGTTCTGGAAGATTAGGTCCTCTTTGTATTGAGGGTGTGTAGAAGGCCTTCTGAGATTTTAAGACCTGGTACTTTTCTAATAATCACACTCATCCTAATGGATAATTAAGCTCTATTATCCAACCTTCATCCAGTATTTACTTACTAGGCATTTTCTCTTTGCTGGAGTCATCTAAACAATGAGGATACAGAGATGTACAAAGCAGACAATTTTTCTATTTACACAGAACTTAAACTCTAGTGTCACAGGGAGTGGGGAGGCAATGGTAGAAAATCAAGATAAACAGTAAATACATAAACAAAAACCACAAAGCAATTTTAAATAATATTTGCTATTTCTTAATGGGGGTCAAGGAAAGGGATAAATGTGATTGAAAGACTATTTGGAGAAAATAATCAAGGAAGATCTCCTTGACAAGGTGAAATTAGAGCTGGACACTAGTAAAGGTCAGGGAAATTAGCACTCCAGATTGTGCTAACACAGCCTACATCCCTGAGTTAGGAATGAGTTTGACATGTAAATGGGAAAAAAAAAAAAAGCAGAAAGAAGGAATGTATGACTGACTCCAATTAAGCAAAATGGAGAAAGAAAGGAAATAAATTTGTTGTGAAGGAGTGGAAGACTAGAATCAAATCACATAGTAACTTGAGGTCATCATAATGTCCAAGTTAAGGACAAAAATAGAGGAGAGAAAAAAGTAGGGAAGAAATTCTCTGTCTGGAGGACTAGACAAGTGATTCAATCCTGACACCAGCTTAGGCTGAAGTACATGCTTGGATAAGATGATCAGTAAATGGGCGTTTCCAGGAGCATCAGTAATCTACACAAAAAGAGAATGCAGCCGAGAACTGAGACCCAGGAATGATGTCCTAAGCAGCTCAGATCATAGGTTAACAGGATTCTTCTTAATGCCTATACTTGGAGATACCACCTACAAATCAACAAGGTACAGATGAATGATACTCTTATTGTATTTCTTACTCATTTATTTATATATTCAGTGTATGAGAACTCAACCCAACAATAATCTCAAAAAAGTGTTAAAGTTCTCATTCTTTAGAAACCCAAATTTGTTGCTGCAATGTTCTTTAAGCGGGGAAACAAACAGATCAAAATCTAAAAATATCTGTGTGAATTATAGATCAGGAGTCCCCAAATGCCACACTACTGGTCCCTGGTCTGTTAGGAACCAGACCACACAGAAGGAGCCAGCAAAGTTTCATCTGTATTTACAGCTGCTCTACATTGCTGGTGTGACCACTTGAGCTCAGAGTTCTGTAAGATCAGTGGTGGCATTAGATTCTCTCATAGGAGTGTGAACCCTACTGTGAATGCACATGTGAGGAATCTAGGTTGTGCACTTCTTACAAGAATCTTATGTCTGTTGATCTGAAGTGGTGCTAATGTGGTGATTCTGACACTAGGAAGAGGCTGCAAATACAGATTAACGTTAGAAGTGAGGTTTGACTGCACAGAGACTAATAAATCAATTGCTTGCAGACTTATATCAAAACCCTATCTGTGAGTGGCAAGTGAGTTGATATACTTCCATTGTACTGCTGCAGCTAGTGGCAGGCTTCAAGTCAGAATCTTACATTTGTTTTAGTCTGCACATGGGCCATTCATTATCTTATTTACCATTTCCATCTGTGCCTCTTTTTTTTAATGGTGAGTTGTATAATTATTTCATAACATATTATAATATAATAATAATACAATGTAATAATAACTGTGAAATAAATTGCACAATAAAACATTATGCACTTGAATCATCCCGAAACTATCCTGCTCCTCCTCATGTCTGTGGCAATACTGTCTTCCACAAAACCAGTTCTTGATACCAAAAAGGTTAGAAACCATTGTTTTAGATTATAGATATCTTTTGTTTTGTGTTTCTTGCTCCAGTGTTTTCCAAATTTTCTGACATTATAATGTTTTGTCTTGGTAACTATGAAAAAAACTGTTTAAAATCAATCAATATAAGGAAGGTTTTTCCTTTCCTTAACTGGTGTTTATATTCGATTTATAAAAGCCTGAACGTGTCATTATAATCAGCTATTTCAAAATACTAAAACATAAAAAGAGATTTTAACAAATAAGATAAAGAATATCGCAAATCAAATTGCACATATAAAAACCAAATTACTGTGTTTTGACCCTATCATTTTAACATGTTCTTTCTATTTGTCCAACTTGGCCCCAAGCAAGTTATAAATAAATTGTTTTTATAAAAAAAATAAAAGTGTACACAGTCATCAATCTGAAGCCTCACCAGTACTCTATTCTTCTAAAAACTTTATACATATCAAGAGAACAACAGGTGAATGCATGCATATTAATGATTCTAATGACATTAATTCTCTCAGTATGGATATGGCACAAACCCAGTCAAATCATGCTGCTATGTACAGCATGATCAACAAAGCCAGCAGTACCTTACAAGACCCATCAATCTGAAAATTGAGCTTTATCAAATCTGCCAAAGCACAGCCACATTTCTCTCCCCTGCACTCAGGGACTCCTCCAAATGACATTTCAGAGTTAGAAATGCCATTGCTTTGTAGCTAAATGAATATTCTCCTAAGCATTTCCTTTTCAATATATGAATTTCCAGGAATGAGATACCACCCACTGCCAGCTGGGTACAGATATAAATAAAGAGAAATTTACCCTTGGATAAGAAATCAATTTTTTTAGTGTTTATATATTTTAAGCTTTAAGTTTCATCATTTGTTTTTTTTTTTAAAACTTGTTCTTTGAAAATTTATTCAAAAATATGTTTAAAAAATGCAAGACTTGTCTACATTTTTATTAAACCATGTTTGCCTTTTTTTAAGTTTGAGTTCAGTCCAGTTGATTAGTTCCTGATGGTCATTTCGCTTATTTCCATAGGCCAATCTACTGTGTACATTTACATATAGTTCCTCAGAAACATTTTTCAATAAAACAAAGTATGCTGAGCTTCTTGAATGTAAAAATAATTTTTGGTCATGGAAAGTTAGTATATCTTAAAAGTTTCAAATATTTTTTAAAAGATGATCTAATAAAAGACACTATTGCTATTATGACAAAATCAATGAGAAAAGATATGTATATAGCGCACATGCGTGTGTATGTGTGTGTGTGTGTGTGTGTGTGTGTGTGTGTGTGGCGTAAGCACACAAAATCTACTTCCCTTTGAAACAGTGATATAATGATGATGGGTAAGATTCAAATATATTTTCCAATCCAGACCAAACACATGATTATTGACAAAAGATCCTATCTTAAAATCAGATATTGAGACAAATAGCCACAAGCGCATATCTGTCAGAATTTTCTATAATTTTTTTTTATTTAAAGCTGTTTGTGAGGAGACAGAGGATGAATTTAAAATGGCATAGCAGAGACTAGGCATTATCACAGGAAGAAGGCATCATCCTTGTTGTATGTGGTCCTAGCCACTTCAGTACTAAGGTTTTCTGCCATATGAGATTCCTTCAAATATTTCTTTTTTGGATAAATTGCACACATTTCTGCTAAGTAGAAAAGTTCTTTAGGTATGATGTGCTTGGATAGATGGCATTTCAAAATGAAACTTTTAATCTCACAAAAGCAACACTGCCTTAGTTGTTTAGTAATGTTTTTAAGGTACATCATATAATAGTAACTAGAATAAAGGCACAGAATCAAAAACATAGCTCATTTCCCTTTTCTCTTGATGCTTTGAAGTTTCTATGAAAATTTTCTTCATCTTCAAGAAGGAATACCAATTCAAAAAGTACATGTGGAGTATTTGCTGCATTCACAAGCCATATTACTAACATTTGTCTTTCATTTTACAGTTTAAAATATGATTTAATATGCATAATCTAATTTAATAATTATAACAAATGTAGGGCTTCAAATATGGCTAGCAATTTCTTAAAACCTGCAAAGACATTAAGAGAAAAACTCATTTTTTTCCATACATATATAGTATGATTCTCTTATTTCTTTGACTGAACTTTTGCTGTGTACAAAGATTTACAAAAAGTACAGAAATTTAAAAAGAGAAAAGTATGAGCATTGAGTCCTAAATGTTCTACAGAGCTACAGCCTACATCCATAACAAAAAGGAGATAAAGAATCCTGTCTACTTCCATGAATTTAAAAGTTATGCGATTGTTATTTGAGCTCCAAACACAAAAATAAGATAGTAAATAATTAAAAAACATTTAAAAACTTGAAAGAGTCTCTACTTTAGCTATAGTATTGGATAGTTTATTTTTCAAAAGGCTTTATTGAAAACTACTTAATGGAAGAGAGAATTTATGGATAAAGACTAAGCATAAAAATATTTCTACTATCTTATTATCCCCATTTCTCAGACAAGAAACTGAGGTCCAGTGAGGGGAAATGATTAGACCAAGACCTGGCAATTAAATGATAAAGCTGGGATATCAACTGAGAGGGGCCTCCCAAGCTACCTATATATATATATATATTCCTACTACCACAGATACAATGTAATCTAATTGTAGAAAAAAAATTCCTATAAATAACATATAGATGTATTTGAGCTGTTGAAAATAAGAAATGTTCAACCTCACTAATCATCAGGGAGATGCAAATCAAAACCACCCTGAGATACCTCCAGTCAGAATGGCAATTATCAATAACTCAAAAAATAACAGTTGCTGGAGAGGATGTGGCGAAAAGGGAACACTTCTACACTGTTGGTGGGAGTGTAAACTAGTGCAACCTCT
>CAUYQG010078024.1:0-14595 GCA_963574415.1 Tarsius wallacei | reverse complement strand
TTTTTTTCCTTTCAGCACATTTGAGTTCCTTGTAGATCCTAGATGTTAGGCCTTTGGAACTGACTTATTTTCAGAACTGAGGGCCCGATATAGAATTTTAATGTGTGAAAATTTCAGAAAATAAAATTTGAAAAGGAGGACTATGGAAAACCAGAATATACCACTTCAGAATATACTTCTTTGACATATTTTGAATTGTCAATTTAAAGAACTGCAGGCAGGAACAGCTCTGAAAAGCTATCCTTTTGTACAGAAAATGTACATCTCCCTGCCTTAGTAAGGTAAATAGTGTATGCAAGTAGAGGTTTTTCTCTAAGGCTCTTTTATCTGCTCAATGACAAATAAAGTTCAGATACTTTTCCAAAACAAAGATTATCACAAGCAGTCGCCATTCTTCTGATGGCTGATACCTGAGATGTTTCATAACCTGTCAGTCTTTGTTCACCTTGTTCTTATCACCACCCTGCTCCAAGAACCCTGAGCTCCTATCCCTTTCTCTACAGTATAAAAACTTCATTTATGTGGCCATTCTTTGAGTTTCATATTTTGTGTGGCTCCTGTGGACACATGTGCATGCAATAAATTTATGTCTTTTCTCCTGTTAATCTACCTATTCATTTGTTTTATAGACTCAAATTATTGAACCTTCAGAAGGATATGAAGAAAAATTGCCTTTGCCCTACATAACAAGGGAAATAAATTCTAGCAAATTGGAGTTGCGTCTAACTGAAACAGGATGCTTCCTGATTTTATCATCATCTTCTTCAGATTCCCTCTCTTTGATGGTTAGATGGTATGTCGGATACTGAACTATCTTTAGCCAAGCAAAAGAAAAGAAATACCTGGAAATGGCAGAGTGATAAGACATAGTCAAGTCTAATCTTCACTATCACTAAACTGCCTGTCTAGTCCTGATGGTACAATTTAGATTATACTTTGGAAAAAGGAAAAACAGAAGCAAGAGTTCTGACAACACTTCTACTGTACAATGAATCATCATCATCAGCTACACTTCAGAGAACACTGTCCAAGAGGATCTACTTTTCAGGAATTTAAATATGAGTGACCGACTTTTAAAAAAGCATGGAAGGAGGGATCGAGGAAGCTCATCAAAAGAAGGGATCTAGAGAACTGATTTTCTTTCTTGTTTTCCTTATGTTTTACTCTTTTTATTTTGTTTGTCCTGTTAATTTTAACTCAAAACTTAATTTCAGACTATTTAATGTGTTCAAACATGCCTTTACTTAGTTTTTATTTAAATAAGAAAACATATACAGCTTCCACTAAAATACTACATTGTAAATATCTCATTCATATATTATTTTAAGAATAATTTATTTGGTATTTGTTTTAGCTAGTGTTCTCCAGAGACACAGAACCAATGTAATATACCCAGATAGATAAGAGAGGTTATAATTATGAGAATGAGCTCACATAATTAGGGAGGCTGAGAAGTCCCACAGTATGTCATCTAACGCTAAAGAACCAGGGACACTGCTGGAGTAATTCAGTCTGAGCTCTGTAGGACCCTAAGTACATTTGAAGTGTAAAGTTGTCCTAAGAAGACAATGTTTAAGAATTGATGTTCTAATAAAATCTCCTCCATTCACAGATAAAGCAGTAAGACTCTGGCCCCCATATGTGAGATAAGTGTCTGGCCGCAGGTTACCAAAGTAATCAAGTACAGAGCCTAGACTACAACCCAATCCTTTTTGCTCTTATTTCTCAATGCTGAACTGTAAAGAAAGAATGATTTTCCAGCACACTCAGGCACCTATACTTGATTTGATTGGAAAGACATCCCATGGTGAGAGCGTTATATAGTGAGGAGGTTGAGGAAAGGAATAGTAACAGGCTTTTTTAAAATGGTGAGAAAAGAAGAAAGAAAAATCATTTTTAATTTATATGTCTCAAAGTGAACAAATGCTGCATAAGACACATGGAATTTTTTTTTTAATAAAAGGATCCCACAGGTAAGCGAATTAATAGGAAAAGTAGCCTCCTCAGACCAAGGCTTCTTTATTCCTTAAATCTTCATCTCCAGTGAAAAAAATATTTGAACAAAGGACATAATCCTTCCAAAAGAAATAAATTATAAGTTAAATAAACAAAGTGTTGTGCAGTTCTCCTTTCTTTAAAGGATGAGGACACAACAGCCTACTTTGAAGGAGAGCAATTACAGCTTGATGCTCTGGGACATAGTCTATGCACTTTACCATAAATCAAAGTCAGTCTCCAAAGGAGAGATGCTCGATTCCATCTGTAGAAGTAAAGGCTCATCCTTGTTCATCACTTCCTAAGGAGAGGGACAGAGACTCCTGGGGTTAAATCGTCCATATTTGAATCAATCCAGAATGTTCTCCAGATATATGATTTTATGCCACACTCCTTTAGAAACTTAAAATGTGCAGGACAAAGCTAATCTGGGGAGAGCATGCTTATACATCTATATAAAACTTATGAAAGCAATCTATGAAGCAATCACAGTTTCCACCAGCCACTTATGGTGGCTCCCTTTTATACAGATTTTTCAGGTCAGTCTGGGCTTCGAGAGTGTCAGCTCAATGAGTTGACCAGCCAGGCCCCAGAGAGGGCCATCACGAGGGGCTGGTAAGCCTAGCACCGGAAGTGTGGGCTCTAATGGACTGGTAAGCCAAGCCTTGAGAGTGTTGCTGGTTTGGTGGGCTGGCAAGCCTAACCCCCAGAGTGTCGGCTCTGATGGAATGGCAAACCAAGACCTGAGAGTGTTGCTGGTTTGGTGGGCAGACAAGCGAGCCCCCAGAGTGACTCAGCTTCGGAGTCTTGCCTTCTTCCAGCAGTTCTCCTGATTCAGCTGACTCCATCGGTTGGCAAGTCAGCCTCTGGGGTATATAGCTCTTTGACTCCAATGATCTTCTGCAGCTCTTCAGGTGGAGGTTCTTGTCTCATGCCCAGGAGGAATGAGAGACATGGACAGCCTTAAAGTGAGAAAGCAGGATTTATTAAGAGGACAGAAAATCTCCCACAGTGGGAGGGGACTCTGGTGCTTATATAGCCCTAAGTCCAAGCTGATTGGCTAGCACTAACTGTGAGCTGATTGGTTCACACTTAGATGTTCTGATTGGTCAGTATTAAGGACCAGTGGGCAGGAGGTAGGGGCCTAATGGTGATCTGATGGGTTGCTTTTCAAACCTAGCAGTGGATACTTAAGCTCTAGCTTGAGAGGTTCACAGGGAGTTTGTTTACCAATGCTGACCCTGAGAGGCCTGCCAGGACCCACCTGTCTGTCTGCCTGTTCAGCCTTTCTCTAGCTATCTCCTGTCTCACCTTGAAATTCTATTTTTTTCTCTGAACCAGTAGGATTCATGGAAATAGGGAGTGCAACAGATTGTCAGGAGTCAATTTTTTTTTTTAAAGATCAAAACATAACTCTGATCACAATAACCAGTACTATAGTGTGATTGTCCACTCCAAAAATCATGCTCAAAGTTCATCGCAAAAGTAACAGTGCTAAGAGATAGGCCTTTAAGAGGTGATTGAATCATAAGGGCTCTGCTTCCATGAGTGGATTAGTGGATTAATGGTTACCATGGGAAGGAATTGGTGGCTTTATAAGAAGAGGAGAAACCTGAACTAGCACATTAACACAGTCAATCTTCTTGCCATAGGATACCCTGCACAGGCTTAGTACCCTTCAGAAAGTACCCGCCAGCAAGAAAGCCCTCACCAGATGCATCTTCTCACCCTTGTACTTCTCAGCCTCCATAACTAAGAATTAAATTTGTTTTCTTTGTACATTTTCTAGATTCATATATTTTGTAATAAACTACAGAAAATAGACTAAGAAAACCAGTCTTTAGCAACTTTACTGAGTATGCTAACAAAAAATTTTTGAAGAAACCATCGATAGCTGCATTAACATACAATAGCTAATTAAATTGAAACTTAATCAACAAGAAAAAAATCTAGAATTGTTTAGAAAGTTAAAATTTTCCTGAAGAAATCAATATTGGAACATCTTTTAGAACTCCAGGATATCCCTGAACAAAAATTATCCATGCATACTATCGTATTTTTATTTTGTTTTCATAACACTGTTCATGATATGGAATATATATTTATATTTTACTTGCTTGTTTTGTGTGTGTGTGTGTGTGTGTGTGTATGTCTTCTTATCCACTAATAGAATATAAAACTTGTGAGAATAAGGGCTATATCCACAGAATGTAGAACAATGCCTGCCAATGTAGGCTGTTAATAAATATTCGTTGAACTGAACGCACAAATGTATGAGTCCAAGATCAATCTCTCCTTTGTTCAATTTTTTCTTTGCTTTTGTCTTCCAAATTTCACATGAATGCCTTTCATTGGCAGACACCAAACAGGAAGCCCATATGGGGAAGGGGCTCTCAGGATGCATTTTCTGTTTCTCTTTCACCTAAGAATGTGTTGGTGGTCAACCTAAGTTGAAAACAAACAAGGTGTCATGGGGTGGGAGATTAAACTCTGGCTCTCACCACAGGCTCCCTTTGTGCTGCTCACCAAGATAGTTGTAAATTCTTCCCTCATATCTCCAAAGTTCCATCGATCACAAATGAACAAGCCCTATTCTGCTATCGGAAAAGTTTCCGAAAGTTCGCCAGGAAACAGAAGTCCCCCTAGACAGGCATTATACAATGGAAAAAGGTACTGAATTCCATATGAGCAAACACCAGAAGTAAAATACAGTGACACAGAACAAAGAATTGTTGTTGTTGTTGTTTTAATTGTTTTTCTAATGCTCACCGAGTACCACTTGTGATGTCAGAACGGACAGAAAGGAAGCCTGGTGTGAGCTACATGCAGGTGTGTAAGCAACTAATGGAAGTGACAGCTAAGATGATATATAACCAGGGTGTTGAAAAATGAATTATCCATGCGGTTTAAATGGGCCAGATGATATATTGGAACACCATGTGGTTTAACACAAAGCATGGCATTCAAGATGGAAGATCCAAATCCTAACTCTGGCTCTAACACAGACCACTTTTACGAGACTGAATGAGTCATTTAAACCACACCATGCTGTGGTTTCTCCCTCAGTCAGCTCAATGCAGCAAAATGTTTCACTTAGTCACAACACAGGATGTTGCAAGAAAACAAGCGAGGTAGCAACAAATGTAGCCCATTCTGAACACCGTAAGGTGTATGCATTCCACAAAATAACGTCCCTTATGTGTGATTGTCACATATCACAAAGGCAGGACTCTTCCAAACTTAGTTCATTTTTCAAACTGAAAATCTCACTTTCCTAAACCGGTGTCATGCATTATTGCCATAATTCTGCTACTCTTCCCTTTATATGAATTTACAAGACATACCACAAACATTTTGAATTGAAGAATCCATTTTAGTTATGCCAACTGTTGCCAATAATTTGCAATGCTTTACCATAGCCTGCAAGATCCCCTCAGGCCAGAAATATGCTTCCTTGTCCCTGTGTTCACAATCTTATATTTAGACCTTGCCAACAGGCCGTTTAGGTTGCTCCAAATCAAATAAACTTTGAAGCCCACACAGTAAGTATTAGATCATTACTGAGCAGGAGGTACACAGGCTGGAGGTGCAAACAAAACTCTGGGTAAAAGGGAATCACCAGACATGAATTAGACACAGAGGCAATTATGGTCCAGTGGAAAAAGAACAGACAAGGAGTCAAAATAGCTAAAGCTAAATACCAGCTCTATCACTTATGGTATGACTCTGTTCGATCTTGAACAGGACTTTGGGCCTCAGCTGTAAAATCACAATACTAGATGATGCCAGGTGAACAAAGGCAAGACAGCCAGCATTAATCAGTTCACCAGCACTGCAGTTCTTAGAAGAGCACAAGCTTTATAGCCATAAAGCTTGGGGTGTAAAATCTAGCTCTAACTTTAACTGTGTGACCTTGGGCAAGATATTTCACCTTTCTGGGTCTCAGTTTTCTTATCTCTAAAACTAAAATAATAATAGGGGCTACCTCTCAGGAGTCAGGGGGGAGGATTAAATGAGTTAACGTGTGTAAACCATTTAGAATGGTCTATATCACACAGTAGCATTGTTATTATTAGTATGTGTCAGGTGTAAAGCAAAAATAGATCAAAGAAGATTCATGCCCAAAAAGTCATACTGGATATCAAATAATCTCCCAAATTCTCTTGCAGATTCACAATTCTCTAAATTTTCATTTTGCTTACTCATTTATTTTTCTTAAACTTTGGAAGTTTCATAAAAATTGGATGTTTATTGCAGATAGGCTTGTCTGCTGTTGCAAGGTCTCCCTCCCCTTAAAAGTTCTCATCAGTGACGGTGACATTCATCCACTCTGTAGCAATCACTGTATCACAGAGTTGAAACCAGCATGGGGACCAGGAGCAGGAGTAACAATAGGGACACAAAAAATTAGAGCATTTTTCATACACTTACAGAAATGAGACAAAAGAAGGCAAATACAACGAAAAAATATTTTTGGTCTTTCAGTAAATCTGCACCCTTTTGAGGAGTTTCATTAGTGAGAAACAAATTCAGGTTGAATAATTTCCAAATTAGTGGCACTTTGAAAATGCTGTCAAGGTAGGGTTCCTAATCCAACATTTCACAGTGAGGACCCCTGCCTTAGTCTGTCTGGGCTGATATAGGAAAAATATCATAAATTAAGTGACTTGTGAACAACGAACATTTATTTTTCACAGTTCTGCTGACTGGTAAGTTCAAGATCAAGGTGTCTACAGATTCAGTGTTGAGTACGGGCTCTCTTTCTCACAGATGGAGAAGGGACAAAGCAAACTCCCTTGAGCTTCTGTTATGGAGACACTAATCCCATTCATAAGGGCTCCCTAATCTTGGCCTAATCACCTTCTAAAAGTCCTCCTTTTAATACCACCACACTGAGGAGTAGGTTTCAACATATGGATTTAGAAGAACACAAGCATTCAGACGACAGAAACGTCAAACAATTTTGCCCCCTTCTCAAACCTCTAGGTTCCCTACATACTTCTCTCCCCTTGTACTTCCTCACTGAAAGTCATGTTTTCTGTGAAAGGCGCACTCCATTAGCTTCCTGTCACAGGATCTACAAAGTCATCTTCATCACTTTCCTCTTCCTCCTTTATTTTTGTACATAATTCTTCCATAAATGGAAGAGCTGTCATTTCTTTTTTCTGTTTGTTCTTCTTCCTTTTTTAAAAAAATAAAGCTAAGTCTGTGTATTAAATCCCATCCAGTCTCACCTGCTGTGGTTATCTCATATTCAGTTACCCCCCTCCTTGCCTGTGGTTACAATGCTCCCTTCCACTGGTTTCTCCACTACAGTATACAAACTTAATAAAGGGACTCACATTGAAAAACATAAAAGAAAAGAAAAATTCTTTCTCCACACACTCCTCTAACTTCAACTTAATCTTCTGAAAAGCCACAATTCTCAAAGTAGTTATCTACAATCAACAACCCCATTTCTTCACATCCCTTTTTCTCTTTAACTCATTCAAAGCAGGTTTCTGTACCACTGAAACTATTCTTGCCGAGATATTCAATAATCTCCATGTATGTCTCTAAGCACAACGCACTCCTCCATTTTTTTCTTGCTTGACCTGACAATAGCATTTGACCTTGTTAACCACTTCCTCCTTAAAACACACACACACACACACACACACACACACACACTTTTCACTAGTGTCAGGACACCACAACCTCCTGCTTCTTTATCTGTCTTGCCAAGGTTTCTTTGTTGACTATTCTCATCTATCCATTTCATAAAAGATGAAAATTATCAGCACTATCCCCTAGACTTGTTGTTCTCCATACACCTACCTAAATGTCTCATATTGTTAAACCTCTAGTCTATAAATCTCACCTCTAGTCCAGATTGACTTTGTCTGACCTTTAGATCGTATACCCAAATACACAGTTCACACTTCTACTTGAGCTGTCTTGCAGGCAACTCAGACTCAGCTTTTAATACTAGTCATAACATTCTCATTGATACAAGTGTTCAAGCCAATACTTGGGGAATTCTCTTACTCTCTCCTCACATTCAATTCCTAATACAAGAAGTTCAGCCTTCTCATTTCTCGGGTAAGACACCATTTCCTAAAAATAGGCTTCATTAAATCCAGAAATATAATGAACTCCTTCCCCTTATCCTACAATTAAATGGTTCCATAGATTTCTTTTCAGTTATGTATAAATCTGAATCATCATTTTCTTCTGCTCAAGTTTTACACCAATCTGAATAAAATGTATTTGATATCCATCTAATGCTCGAAGCAAAATAAATAGACAAATGAGCAGATGATTGGATAGATATATGGGAAGAAAAAGGGGATAAAAGAAAGAAGAATGGAAGAAGGAAGAAAGAAAGGAAGGTAGACAGGGAGGGAAGAAGGGAGGGAGGGAAAGGAGATAACTAAATACATAGATTTTTTAAATCTTTAAAATTAAAATAATAATTTAAGAATTTAATATAATAATTTAAGGAAATAAAGTTCTTTAAGAGAAATATAAAATTAGAAAAGTAGAAAAGGCAAAAGAAAAGTCCTCTTCTCCGTTTCCCACACCTGGGCCTCTCATACAGAGTTATTCAGCTCTTCCCCATAACTCCCAAAGCCTTTGGTTCAACTCCAATCTGGTAGCCTCGAGTTCCAGCCTGCCTTGCTAGGGAGATCCTCTCTTATTTATTTTTGATTTTGTACAATCTAGTAGCACATTAGACATAAAATTGCTTGATTTATGTTTATTAATTAAAATTGAGACATTGAAAAAGTGACAACTGAGTCTTTAGTCTCTTTTCCATGAAGTTGAGAGAGCTGTGAGGAAATTTCCTTAAATAGGAGAATATTACTGGGCCAGTACAATATCATATATCCTGGGGGGGGGGGGGAGATACATTGTTCTTTACAAGAAAATGAGGAAAAAGTAGTAATTAAAGATTAATGAAGTCTAATGTAAAAAAAAACTCTGATAATACTTTTTGAAACAAATAAAGAATGTGACAGTTTTCTTCAAACACATAATGTGAAGTATTTAAAGCAACTCTGGATACAATTCAGGGAAAACATTGTCTTCACATATAATACCAGTAACTTAATGATGTTAGAAATAATTTAGGGCTGTTATGAGCTAGCAAAAAATATAAAGTCTTCTAAGAGTGATATTGAGTCTGCTGATAAGAAAGCATAAAAGGAACATCACCCTCTTCCCTTTGTCAGGAATTTCAAGAATGTTGCTTAGTTTGTTGAATGTAATCATGTTCATACTACATTGGTCAAGCTCCACACATGTAATTAGGTGATACCATAACATGTGCTAATTACACAGAGAAATTATTAAACAGCCTGTTTTCTCAAAGAGTTGTCTATCTGATTAGAGACAAGTAAAGAAATAACTGCAAAACACTTGTTTCTATGAGTAATAAGGATATCATATAGAGGAGATAGGATAACGAATGCTAAGGATGTATGGTTTAAAAATCATTAAAAAGTGATTGAATGGTTTAAAAGTTTTATTTATTTATTATCAAACACATTTTAGTTGTTGAAACATTAAAAAACACAGAATAAGATAACACCTGCAATCTAATACTACCACCTAGAGTTACACAATTTAGACTTTTTCTTATTATTTTTCTCTTTGCTTTTTCTTCTTGTCATTGAGCTAATCCTGTATCTTATATTGCACATGTAATCAGCACTTTAAATAACGTAGTGAACTGGAAATATTTTTAGTAAACATGAAATCTTTTTACAAACAATTTTTGTGGAATTATCACACTAAATTATATTTCATAATATACTTGACTATCTTCTAATGGTAGATTTTTATAATTTTGTTATTCTAAATACACTTATTAGAAAAATGATTCTAAGAAGCAGTTGTCTTCCAAATCTTTCTTCTCATTTAAAATAAAACTTTGGTATAAAATTGGCAGATAAAATAATGCAAGTTTTTCCAAGTGAAGAGGTTTTTTATTGAATAATCGATGTTCAACACTTGCCTGATTATACAATGGCATCTTAGGCACCTGCAAGAGAGTCTACAAAGTTATCATTACTAGGCCATAGCAGTGGGTTTAAGGTTCATGAGCACGTTTTCCTGCTATTCCATAAAATAAAATTAAAAGGTCAGATGAGAAGTTTAAGATGAAGTAGATAGAAACCAGATCATGAATATGCTTTTTTGTCATATCGGTAACTTATCTTGTATCCTGAAGTCAATGGAAATTCAATCAATGTTTGCTCAATGTAATTGATTTATCCACTTAGAAATAGCTTGCTTCCTTAAGTAAATAAGACTAGTAACAGGATACCTAGCAAGAGCCCAGCTGATAAATTCTTTCTTCAGGAAGTAACTTATCTTCATAGCTGAAAAGGAAAACGTCTATGCAATATGTTCAGGCCTTATAATTAGTTTATAAATCCAAAAAAATAGCTATTTTTTTTTACATGATACACATACAGTGATGTTAATTTATTTGAAAACTTTAAATAAATTCTTCAGTTAGAGTCAATGCCTTTTCTCTGAATAAAGATCTGCTGTTTTGCATAAACCACACCCATAATTCATAATATATAGTATCTACTCTAAATTTTTCAAGAGGGAGCAAAATGTTTGAACATGCAAAGCAGCCTAAATGCAGTTCCGTCACTGAAGGTTTTTATAAAACTTGTATTTTTATGAATTTATTCAACTTTCAAAATTGTTATTGCTAGTTCTATAGCACCATTTTTCCTAGCAATTCATTTCTCAATTTTTTTCCATGCATGCAACTCAAATTTCATTGTAGAAATAAATTTTATTTCACACTCACATTCCTTAGGTTGCTTAATTTTCATGCTTTGAGTAGTCATATTAATTAGTGAAACTGGCTTAATTGAATTTAGAAACAATTGTAGCAGACTATTGATAGGAGTCACCACTGATGGAGGAGTAGAAGGGACAGCTTGCTGTGGACGGCAATCAGTCCGCCTTGCAGAGGGCACGAGGACACTGCTAACCTGCAAGTCTCTTCAGGGGTACCCCTCCAGGGAAGTTCTCAAGATTTCTCCTTTCCCTAAACTTCCAAAGCCCTTGATCTGAAACCCTCATCATTGTCTACACAAATATATAATTACTTAAGTGTATGATTTTTCCTCCTTGAAAAATCCATTTCTGGTATGTTTTTATATCCAGCATATGTGAGCTTTCATTACATGTTTATCTTTTCGTTGGTAAAGCCAAAAAGTTTGAAGCAATTCCACATGGACTTTCAAAATATATAAATACTGTTCAAATTGATAAAGACTTTTATATGTAGCCTATCACTACCATGCGGTGGTTTCCCCAGATGTGCTTTAGTCATTCAAACTCTTATATGCAATAAATGTTTATAAACTGCAGACTTTTATGGCTGGGTAACTTAATACTACCTTTAAGAAGAAAAAGTAAGGATTATAAAAGAAATAATACAGAAAATGCTCCAGGACAGTTGAGACCCTGCACTTCCTGTTCTGAATCCTAAGAACTACTTCAGTCCACCTGCCTGGCTCTGGAAGCCAGAGAGGTTTGGTCAACCTGCAGCACCATCAGATGATGAGAGGATAAAAGAAGAAAGGCTCAGGGAATTTTGATCCCCTCTCCCACCCTTCCTTGGCAGCAAAGTTTTAGCAGTGGCTGTATTCTTTAACAACTATATCTTCTGTGGCAGCCTGGATCCAAGAGGTTAGCTCTCAAGGGCTCCAAGAAAACTATGTCCTCCCTGTCCCATCAGATTTAGGTTACTAATGGCTTCCTTAGGGGCCTCAACGTCCCTCGTTGGTTCTCTTACTACTACCCACACTTCTGCAAATAACTTTTAATCAATTTTCTTCAAAATCCTATCTGAGTGTGTTTCCATTTTCTGCCAAAATCCATGCTGACACAGCCCTAAGTATTAGTCTATAAAACCTTGCATTAAGTTTCTGTTATTCAAAAAAGCCCAAAAGATCCTTCTTCCTTTTTTAATTTTTCTATTTTGCTTATGTAGCATTTAGATCCAGCTGAAAAACTAAAGGAAACAGTGGCAGGTGGAATAAGTATGAATTAATAAACACAGCAGGCTACACTCTGTCAAAGTTTGTTATTGTCATGCAAAGACTAGACCCAGTGGTTATTGTCCTTCAGGTGGTTTTCTTGTTGTTGTTGTTTTGTTGTTGTTTGTGAAGTCAAAACATCTAAATCATCTAAATTATCTTGATTTATAAATATTGACTCAAATCTTTTGCTTAATTTTTAAAAACAAATGCAGAACCCAAAATAGATGAACCTGCAGTTTTGATCAGGTCCTCGGGGCAAGTTTTTCCCTTTGGTGAATGCATAAGAATGTTACTGGCCACATTGTTTGAAACAGAAAACATTTAGAGACAATCAAGATGACAATCATGAGATTGATGTTATAATACATAGCTTCTGTGAACAAGTATGTCACAATTAAAAGAACAGGGCAGATCTGAATAATAAACTGAAAAAATATGCTATGTATATTTGACTTATTTTTAAAACAATTTCAAGAATAATATAAAGACAGTGATCTCATATTAAAAAGGAGTTACATCATGTCATAGTGTATGTATGAATAACAGTCTGGGAAAATATACATTAGAATTCTGCCAGTGGTTTAAAAATGGTCAGTGGAAGCCGGGATCAGTGGCTCATGCTTTTAATACCAGCAGTTTGAGAGGTTGAGGCAAGAGGATTGCCTGAGCTCAGGGGTTTGAGACTAGCCTGGGCAACATGGCGAGACCTCGTTTCTACATAAATCAAAAAATTAGCCAGGCATGGTGGTTCATGCCTGTGGTTCCAGGTACTTGGAAGGTTGAAGTGGAAGGATTGCCTGAGTATAGCAGGTCGAGCCTGTGGTGGCCGTGAACATGCCACTGCATTCCAGCCTGGGCAACAGAGTGAGACTCTGACTCAAAATGAAAACAAAAATGGTCAGTAGGAATGGAAATGGTGGAGATTTATTTATCCCTTTTTTTCTTTTTACTAATTATTCATGAATTTGTAATATATGTGTAGTTAAAATAAAAATAAGATTATGTGGGCAGCCCTTATGGGTCTTCTCCCACTGTGGGAGCTTTTTCTGTCCTCTCAATAAATCCTGCTTAAAAAAAAAGATTATGTAAAAGTTTCTGAAACATTAATGTTCACCAAAAAGCTTTAGAAAGCTTTCTTCCATCACAAACTATAGCAATAAGAAATGTTAAATAGTCAGTAGGTATTGGCTATGAAGTTGTGCCATACACATTTCTAAGAGAATTTTTTCATATATCTGTTGGTTGCTCCTATGTCTTCTTCTGAGAAGTGTCTATTCATATATTTTGCTCATTTTTTAATATGATTGTTTGTTTTTTTCCTTTCAGCACATTTGAATTCTTTGTAGAACCTAGATGTTAGGCCTTTGTCAGATATACAGTTGGCAAATATTTTTTCCCATTCCGTGAGCTGTCTCCCCACTCTCTTGATGGTTTCTTTTGCTTTGCAGAAGCGGGATAAAGAAAATGTGGTACATTTACATGATGGAATATTATGCAGCCATAAAGAAAAATGAAATTATGAACTTTGCAGCAACCTAAATGAAATTAGAGTCTATAATACTCAGTGATTTATCACAGAAACAAAGATCTGAGTAGCACATCTACTCACTCATAAGTGGACCTTAAATATTTACCATAATACCATAAGAAAGGGATTGGCAGTAGTGGGACACTGCAATGGGAGGGGGAGGGGCAAATAACATCAATAAAGGTACCCATACTTTACCTGTATGATGACTATGTGTGTACCTAACCCTCATTTGTACTCCATATCTTAAAAATAAAATAATTTTTAAAAATTAAAATTACAAAAAAGAAAGCATTTATCTACAATTTCAGAGTGACTGCTAAAGTCTACCTGTGACCCTTCCATGTTGGAAACCACTAGTTGCAAAAATACATGAAACAAAAAATCCTACATTTGGAGTTTTAACCATGCTCTAAAGGCGGATAACTACTAAATATATGACTCTAACTTCATTTCTAAGATCCAGAAATATATTGCATACCAGATGCTTTTTAGACATTCCAACTAGAAGCCTGTGGTAGCTGGGTCCAAACTGTGTGAAGTACTTAAGAGGAGGGACTTAATCTGTCAGGTCTTGAATCTCAACTCTATGGCCTAGAACATCTCTGATTCCTCATAATAACTATATACATTTCAATAGGTTGTGATAAGGACTAATGTATTTGCATATGAGAAACACTTGACACAATATCTAACACGAAGTTGACACCAAATAAGTGTTACATTATCATCATCATTATTAGCATTATTGACACAATATTCATATTAATTATAGCAATTCAATATTTATAACTCTTCGTTCATTTCCTAAAACCAGATACTCAAATGTATCTCTATTGCTAAGCTGTTCTGTCTAAAATTCTCTTTCCTAATCTCTAAAAAAATTTTTGGTCTCATATTATTACCTTTATAAAACTTTTTTTTTTTTTTTTTTTTTTTTTTTGTTTGAGTAGAAAACTGTAGCCCCCCAGGGGTTGCCGGGGGCCCACCCCGCCCCCGCCCCCACCACCCGCAGGG
>CAUYQG010078021.1:0-30776 GCA_963574415.1 Tarsius wallacei | reverse complement strand
AAGGCTGAGGCGGAAGGATCGCCAGAGCCCAGCAGGTCGAGGCTGCGGTGGCCGGGAGCAGCCACTGCACTCCAGTCTGGGCGACAGAGTGAGACTCCACCTCAAAAAAAAAAAAAAGAAGAAGAAAATTAATTAACAGGTAAGCAGGTGCCACATCAGGAATGCAAAGCATTGCCATCATGAGAAAGAGTTCTGATTTTATCCTGAAGGCAGGAAGGAAACACTGAAGGCTTTTAAACAGAAAACAACTAGATCAAAGTTATATCTTGGGAAGGTTATTCCAGCCACAGTGTAGAGAATAAGTGGGGGCAGGGAATGAGACGGGGGAAGAACAAGATTAGAGTGAGTCAGATCAGTTAGAAGACTGTTGTAGCAATTCAGCTCAGAGGTAATAACAGCCTGAACCAGGCAGCAGCAGTAGGGGTAATATATTGAACAGTCCTGTTGACTGACTGACTGAAAGAGGGAGGTAAGGTAGATAAAAAATCAAGGATGATGCTCATATTTTTGTCATGGGCAATGGCTGGAAGGCAGTGGAATTCACTGATTCAAGGAAAAAGATGCAATACACAGCTCTGGGGTTAAGACGATGACTTCACTTTTGAACATGCTGAGTCTGAGGTGCTTTGGTACTTCCAAATGGAGGCGTCACAAAGGCAGCAGGACATGTAGTTCTGAAGCACAAAAAGAAGACATTTTTTCATCCATATTTGCTATTTATTTAGTCTTGTTTGGAACAAAAAGTAAAGAATTCACAAAAACCACTACCTAAGCACCTCCTCAAATGAAACATCAGCCTTCAGCTTGCAAAACAATTTCTTCATAATTAAGCAAATAGCAGCAGCAGACCATGTCTGTTGCTTCTTTCTTCCTGGAGAAGTAGACAGGATAGTTGCAATCCTACAGGCTTCTCTATGTTGAATCTGAGAGGTGGAACAAAAAGAAAAGCAGCCTTTCCCCTTCCAAATCATGGAGGTAATGTGCAGAGAAGAGATATCTACATTACAAGAACAGGGAAAGTGGCCTGATAAAAGGAGCAGGACTACCGCTCTAGGAGACAACACAGAGATACACTTTAAAAGACCTCAGCCAAGAGTGATGGTGCACCTATGGTCCCAGCTACTCAGGAGGCTAAGCCAGGAGAATCACTTGAGGTCAGGCGATCAAGACCAGCTTGGACAACATAGCGAGACTTCATCTCTGTAAAAAATTAATTGGGTAGGGCGGTGTGTACCTTTAGTCCCAGCTACTTGGGAGGCTGAGACAGGAGGATCACTTGAGCCCAGGAGTCCGAGGCTTCAGATAGCTATGACTGCACCACTATACTCCAGCCTGGGCAACAGAGGGAGATCTGGTTTTTGCCAAGTCCTCAGTTTAGAATTTTGCTTTTGAGATGAATATAAAAGCACCTAACGGTCAAGGAAAGTGTTCTTCTTGTGGTAAGGAATCTTGCAAGGTCAAACAGATGCACTTAGCCTCCCTGGGGCTGACCCGCCCCTGGCCCAGAGACCAGTTTGTGGTGGCATGCCTCACTCTACCATCTTCACTCCTCAAAGGAAAGACTCAGTAACAAGAACCAAAAGGAGAGAAGCAGCTTGGTACAGAACTATAGCTAGGCTTTGAGGACTGCAAGCCAGCTCGCTGCATGCTGATATGTAGCGCATTTGGAATTAGACAGAGGAGCAGCTCTGCATTGGAAGGAAAGTGGGCGACTCGTATCACAGGAGAAGAGAGAAACGCAGACAGATGGATAGTTTATACTGTCCCCACTCCTTGGGCTCCCCCTTCCTCCAATGACAACGAGATGCTAGGCTGCCAATTTTCTACTATGTCACTTACAGATTTCATTTTGGAAAACCTATAACAGTTCTAGAAACTGAAACAAAAACAATTTTGTCAAACCTTAATTTTAATCATTTTAAGCATAAAAATTGCAGTCTTAGGCCTCTTCTGATAACATCAAGATCTGGCTTCTGGCTCTCCCTCCTACTGGGTCCCACGGCCCCTCCTTAGCCTGATGAATGTCGCCATCCATGCTGAGAGCCGCCCCCTGTATTCATCTGTCTCACTGGCTTTCTACCTAGTGAGGCCACTTCTCAAGTTTGTCTTTCCTAAGCCTCACACCCACCAAATTTACCCAAAGATGAGCTATTTGCCTCTGATTCTCAATAACTGGTCTCTTCTAATCCTTCTAAGATAATCACTCTTGGTTGACTTACATATAGGTCCTTCCACAGAAACCCTTTGAAGAGTCTGTTTATAGAATACTTTCAGAGGCCTAATATGGGTACACGAATGTATGATTAACCACGATAAGTAACTCTATCAGGAAATATCTGTGAAGCACTTATACTCTGAGTACTTGGATTTTTTTTCCTTTAATTTAGAGACAGAATCTCGCTGTGTTCCCAGGTTGAACTTGAATTTCTGAGCTCAAGCAATTGTCCTGCCTCAGTCTCCCCAGTAGTAGGGACTACAAGTAGGTGCATGTCACTAAACCTGGCTAATACTTAGATATTTTCATCCAAAAATGCTAAGAAAGATTCTTAGGTAAGAATTGATCCAATTTAGATGAAATTAAAATCAATTATTATAATGATTAGAAATGTATCTAAAAGTTTCTCCGAGCAGGTTCCTTTAGTCCAAAATGAAGACAGGTTTCCACCTTGTCTATATACCCATACAGCTACTGAGCCTACTCTTCCATCTGCTTTCCGACAGCAGCCCAATCAAGATGTCACTAGACTTCCATCTCCCTGACCCTCCACACACACAAGTCAAAACTGTCCTCTATTTTACCATCTACGCCTCCCATCACAAATTTTGCTTTCTTCAAATTTAACTTGCTTTCCATGTTTCTTTTATTTCTTCTACAAGGTACAGGAGCCTTTCCCCTTTACATCCTTTTGTAAAAAATAATATTTTATAATTTTTAAAGATAAAGACGAGGACTTGCTATGTTGCCCAGATTGGTCTTAATCTCCTGGACTCAAGTAATCCTCCCACCTCGGCCTCCCAAAGTGCTGGAATTACAGATGTGAGCTACCATACCCAGCCTCCCCTTTATATACCAAACATAAAACCCTTTCCAGACTCTAGTTGCTGCCTCCACATCTCATTTTTTTCACCAGTCTCCATTTTCCTGTCTATTGTTCTAGAACTAAAAAGTTTCATTTTTCCCATAAAGTATTTTTATTGTGGTAAAATATACATAAAATTTACCATTTTAACCATTTTTAAGCATGCAGTGCAGTAGCATTAAATACATTCACACTGTTGTACAATCACTAGCACCATCCATCTCCCAATCTTTTTCTTCATCCCAAAGTGAAACTCTATAAATCAAGTTTTACTAGAACATACTCATCCTCACAGTCATACTAATTTATGTATTGTCTATGGATGCTTCTGCACCACAGTGGCAGAGTTAAGTGGTTGTAAGAGATGGTACAGCCCACAAAGCCTGAAACATTTAACGCCTGACCCGTTCCAGAAAAAGCTTACCTACCCGGACCCTAGTCTCTTATCACTCCTAATACAACTGTTTAACTGGTCTCACTGCCTGCAGTTTCACTCCCTTTCAGTCCATCTGCCCCAAGAGTGATTTTCTAAGATATGATTCTGATCAATTAACTTCCTTGGTTAAAATCCATTAGTGGCAGCCCACAGACTAATGTAGTACTTCCTACTGTGTTCCTAGGAACACCATTTCCTCATTGAGGTTAAATGAGATGATGCATATGAAGCAGGTATTGATAAATAACGACAGTACTACTTTCAATAATAGTTGGCCATGTGGAGCACTAACTACTTGCTAGGTACAGTTCTGGAAGCTTTATATATAAATCTTTTGACTCTTCCAACAACCCTGCAAGGTAATTATTGTTATTATCCAAAACTGCTGATGAGAAAACTGAGCACAAAGGGGTCAAGTAACTTTCAGGGTCACAGAGTGGCTCCAGGATCTGTGTCCTTAACCATTTCCCTGTACTACTTCTTGTTATCAGCACTTTTCCCTTTCTCTGCACCACTTCTAAGATTCCTTCCAGCTCCATGAGTTCATAAAAGTAAGGTAATTAGCATCCTGGACTCAGAGACTAAGCAAAGTTGGTTTCCCTGAGAGGACCACCAAGGTTCAAAATGTAAAGAGGCTTAAATCAGAAGTCATGATGACTGACTCAAAATCTATTATCATATAATTATGTGTTGAATAAAGGATTGAACACACACACACACAGAGGCTAAATCAAAGGCCCAGGTCTATTTGACTGACCTTACCACAACCGTGACCAAGAATTTATTCGTTCAATAAGCTCTTCTTGGCCAGACACAGTGGCTCATGCCTGTAATCACAGCACTTTGGGAGGCTCACTTGAGGCCAGGAGTTCGAGACCAGCCTGGGCAACATAACGAGACTGCATCTCTACAAAACATTAAAAAATGACCCAGCATGGTGGTGCACACCTGTACTCCTAGCTACTTGGGAGGCTGAGGCAGGATGATCACTTGAACCCAGGAGTTTGAGGATACAGTGAGCTATGATCACACCAAAGTACTCCCGCCTGGGCAACAGAGAAAGGCCCTATTTCTAAAAAGAAAAAAAAAGTATGTCTTGAGTGTCTCCTATGTGCCATGAAGTGGGAAGCTTAAAACTACTTTTCAGGACACATCTCATAAGTCATTATCTGTCAGTCATGTTGTAATGGGCAGAAAGTTTGATTAAAATGTTAAACCTTTTTTGTTTGCAATCAGTGGAAGTTTTTTCAAACAATACTTTACACGAAAGGTCAAGTACCATGCAGACAAAAGCATTTCTGCTCTGCTCAAAGCAGGGGTGAGGCTCAAGTCCACCCCACTCCTCTCAGGAAGCCCCACAGTGTGTCAGAATGGTTCTAAACCATCACACAAACCCATGACTAGGTCATTCAACTCCAGAATTCAATGGGCAACTCTTTCAACAACAGATTTGGGCTGATTACTAATAAAGTTCCCTTGAAATGGACAAGCAAAAATAAAAGGAAGTGAAAAAAATACCTGAAAGTGATTATGAGCCTGTCTGCATAGCTGGTGTAATAACTATGGACATTATGATAATATGTATTGGCAGGCACTCTATAAACACTACATTTAATCCTCACAACAATCTAATTAGGCAGATATTGGCAGTTTCATTTCACAAATGAGGAAAAGTGGGACTCAAAAAAAAAAAGGAATTCCCAAGGTCACCCCAAAAGCAGCCTCTCTCCAAAGCCCACACTCTTGCCTTACACTGTGATGTCTATGACAATGACTAAGATCAAGCACTTGCCTACTGCAGAGCTCTAAAAACAAGATGAGAACTTTTAATGACAAGAGAACTGACAGCTCACATGAAGTTTTGCTACACAGGCAACATTCAGGTTGCTTCACTGGCCAAAAAAGATGACCCTGAAATGGGGTCAAACCACAGGGCATTAAAGCAGTATCAAGCTCCAAAATCCAAAGTGTGAGGCTACCCAGTCCTCGCTGTCACTAAAAGGTCTGCATACAGACAACCACGAGGCCATGTCGAGCTCATGTGGTTTTTGCTTTTCACTTGCTGACTCAATCACTAATAGACAGAAGTGCTGACTCACCAAATGGTTACTAGAGGATAGTCTATTGACCAAATTCAGAAGCATCACTCACACTTCTATGCGATTATACAGGAGAAAAGAAGACAGGTCACCAAGTAGCTGCTGTGGTGCTCTGACAAGGTAACTGCAAGCAGGAAAGGCAAAATCAACAGGAAGGCCTGAGGTACAGCTTCAACCATGGGGGTAATAAAACCATCTTTCTCACAAAGTTACTGTGAGGATCACATGAGAGAACATTTGTCAAGAGCTCTACAGACTGCTGTACAAATATAAATATAAAAATACACAGTAGCCCAGCTATGCATTGCAGCAGCAATCCAATGTGGTTAGCCATGATTAAAAACAGGGTAGAGTGTTTCTGAACAAGATTTCAGACTTGGTAGGATCTTAGGAGACTGAGCTGACAGAGTGACAAACTGCAAATAGTTGCTGAGACTACAAATTAATGCAACCTCATATTTGTATAGAGTTTTAACATTTACAGAGCATTTTCTTATCCCTTACCTCATCTCATCCTCACTTGGAGTTTAAAGGAGCAAATATTGTTAGATCTGACTTCACAGAAAAGGTGTTTGGGGTTAAAGAGGTTAACTGACTTGCCTTGTATCAAACAGCCAGTGACACAGGCACAAAATATTAAGTGGCCTCCTGCCCATTTTCTAAGCAGGGAAAATTCCCTTCCTATTAAAACTAGCTGTCTTCCTTATGCTGAATAGAACAATGGGTAGAAAGAGAAAGTGGAAAACTCTCCAAATAATAATAATGATAATGACAGCAATGATAAAGAGGTCAGGAAGGAGAACTCCGGGAATGTGGCTGATGCTGGAGAGCATGGTCCAGGAAATATCTGGGAGGCTTGGGGACAGAAAGAAAAGGAGAAAGACAAAAAGAAGACAGGACAACTCTTATATGGTGTGGTAAAAAGTAATTTTTACAGAATCTAGTAGTATAATGTCCAATATATCTTCTCTTCAAGAAGCTCCCAGTAAATATCTACATTATTCATAAGTCTTTTGGAATTGAACTTGAATATGTGAGTGTTGTTTCTGTTCTGTTTTGTTTTTACAGTGCTTTAAGACAAAAGCAGGGTCACTTACAAAGTCCTAGTTATATCTGCAAGTGGCAGGTGTGGGAGCTGGAATTCAGTGTTTCTGCTTTCTTTGCCAGTGATTTTCTGTAACACACTGCCTCTAAGCACAGTGGCCATGGTGCAAGACATGCATTAGTCTTTTCAGAAGCATCCATAAACAATGTCTGTGATGCCTGTATGAAACGTCATCTCCAAATATAAAGTAAAGCCACATGCATCCCAATTTTGCTATTAGTGCTTTCACATCTACTTTCCAACGGAATCACCTAACCACTGCATGACAGGTTCATAGAGGATAAGTGACTTGCTCACAAAGACTATAAGTAGCAGAGCCAGGACTTAAACTCAGGATTTGACTCTTCATCCTGTGTGCTTTTTTTGTACAGTGTGCTGTTTCTCATTCAGGAAAAGAGCATTAAAATGGGACAAGTACAATGGTAGTAAGAAACATACAGTCCTCCCATGGGGTACTGGTTCCAGGACATGCTCCCACCTTTCCCTTGGATAGCAAAATCCTTGGATGGTTAAGTTCCTTATATAAAATGGTGTGGGTACTTGCATATAACCCACGCACGTCCTCCCATATACTTAAAATCATATCCAGATTACTTATAATACCTAATATAAATACTATGTAAATAGTTGTTACACAGTATTTTTAAAGTTTATATTATTATTATTATTATTTTTAGTCAGAGTCTCACTCTGTCACCCAGGCTGGAGTGCAGAGGCATGTTCACAGCCACTGGAGACTTTGATCTGTTTGGCTCAGAAGATCCTTCCACCTCAGCCTTCCAAGTAGCAGGAACTACAAATGCGTGCCACCATGCCCAGCTAATTTTTCTTGATTTATTATAGAGATGAGGTCTCACTAAGTTGCCCAGGCTGGTCTCAAACCTCTGGGCTCAGGCAATCCTCTCGCCTCGGCCTCCTAAAGTGCTAGGATTACAGGAATGAGCCACCGCACCCAGCCAAATTTATATTCTTTTTATTGTTATATTTCTTGAATATTTGTGATCTACATGTGGTTAAATTCATGGATTTGGAATGTGCAGATATGGAGAGCCAACTGTATTTCTAATCTTATTTGTATTAGCAAAATTTGCTCTTATACTTTTCCCTGGATGTTAAAAGTTCTCTCACCTACTCAGAAAAGACTGGACTAGCAAAAGACCCTCTAGGAAAAATTAAAGCAGAAAATTGTGCATAATTGCTATGATACCTTAACTACTGTTAACCACTTTGTTGATA
The DNA here is from genome assembly GCA_963574415.1 of Tarsius wallacei. Lineage (NCBI taxonomy): Eukaryota > Metazoa > Chordata > Mammalia > Primates > Tarsiidae > Tarsius > Tarsius wallacei. The sequence goes on along the minus strand of CAUYQG010078021.1, from coordinate 22,820 downwards.
ACAACTAATCTGACTAATCCTCAAAGCAGACCCAAACCATGCTACCTCAGGGTCAGTGAAGGAATCCTAACTGGTAAACACAATTAGAAACTGGGATGAAATTTAGGCTTGATGACCATGGCTCCTTTCTCCTCAAAAACCTTCCAACTCTCCAATGCTTGTTGAATAAAGTCTCAAATCCTTAAATGAGCACTCAGGGCCCTTCTCAGCCTATTAACAGACATTTTCTGTGTGTGTCTAATGCTTCATAAAAACATTCCTCACTCCTGCTGTATTCTGCCACTCCTACATTTTGGCTGTGTCATGCCATCTGACTAGAATGCTATCATATTTATCCTTGCTTGGGAGAGGTATTCCTATTCTCTCAGTCAAAAAATTATCTCCCTCTCTCTCTGTATTTTATATCACTTCTAAAATACTGCTTTAAAGTACAAGCATACCTTGGAGATATTGTGGGCTCAGCTGCAGATCACCACAATAAAGTGAATATGTCTGTGGCAATTTCTTAAAATAAGACAATGACGTTTGTTGCATCGATCAACTTTTCTTTTCTCAAAAGATTTCTCTATAGCATGTGATGCTGTTTGATAGCATTTCACCTACAGGAGAACTCTGAAAATTGGAGTCAATCCTCTCAAACCCTGCTGCTGCTTTATCAACTAAGTTTATGAAATATTCTAAATCCTGTTTTCATTCAACAATGTTCACAATATCATCACAGAAGTGATTTCACTTCAAGAAACCACCTTCTGGCCATTGCTTTGTTATACTCTGGTGTGCCCATGTGGCTCTTTGAGCTATGGCTGCCATGTTTTCCTAAGCTTTGACTCCCTTTCCTACCCTGAGAAGGTGAATCTCCTCTCTTTCTCTAATTTACTCATCTCTTACTCTAATTTTCGCGCTCTCTCTCTCTAATTTACTTTCTAGCCATTGCTTTGCTAAGCTATTGTTTGGCCATGTGGTTCCTTGAGCTATGGCCACCATGTTTCCTAGTTTTGGCCCCTTCCCCTATCCTGAGGAGGTAAATCTCCTCTCTCTCTTTTTCTCTCTAATTTACTTTCTAAATAAACTATATTTTTCAATAAAAAAAGAAACCACTTTCTTTGCTCACCAATAAGAAGCAATTCCTCATCCCTTCAAGTTTGATCATGAGATTGCAGCAATTTAGTCACATCTTCAGGCTCCACTGCTAATGCTAGTTCTCTTGCTATTTCTGCCACATCTGTACTTACTTCCTCCATTGAAGTCTTGAACCCTCAAAGTCATCCATGAGGGGTGAAATCAACTCCTTCCAACTCCTGTTGATGTTGATATTCTGATCCTCCCATAAACAAAAGATGTTCTTGATGGCATCTAGAATGGTGAATCATTTCCAGAAGGTTTTCAATTAACTTTACCCAAATTCATCAGAGGGATCACTATTGTAGCTATAGACTTACAAAATGTACTTCTTAAACAATGAGACTTGAAAGTCGAAATTACTCCTTAATTCATGGGCTACAGAATGGATGCCATGTTAGTAGTCATGAAAACAAAAGTAATCTTCTTGTACATTTCCATCAGTGCTTTTAAATGACCAGGTGCATTGTCAATGAGCAGTAATATTTTGAAAGGAATCTTTTTTTCTAAGCAGTAGATCTCAACAATGGGCTTAAAATGTTCAGTAAACCATTCTGTAAACAGATGTGCTGTCATCCAGGTCTTGTTATTCCATTTATAGAGAGTACACAGGGTAGATTTAGTATAATTAGTATTGATTATAATTAATAGAGATTTAGTATAATTCTTAAGGGCCCTAGGATTTTCAGAATGGTCAATGAATATTGGTTTCAACTTAAAATCACTAGCTGTATAAGCTCCTAAGAAGAGAGTCAGCCTGTCCTTTGCAGCTTTGAAGGCAAGCATTGACTGTACCCTCTAACTATGAACATCCTAGATGGCATCTCCTTCTGATACAAGGCTGTTTCTCTACATTGATAATGTGTTGTTTAGTGTAGTCATCTTCATCTGTGATCTCACCTAGATCTTCTGATAACTTGCTGCTTCACATTGCAGTTTTGTGTTATGGAAACAGCTTCTTTCCTTAAACCTCATGCACCAACCTCTGTTTGCTTCAAACCTTTCTTCTGCAGCTTCCACACCCCTCTCAGACTTCATAGAATTGAAGAAATTTAAGGTCTTGCTCTGAATTAGGCTTTAGCTTCAGGGAGTGTCATGGCTGGTTTGATCTTCTATCTAGACCATCCAAACTTTCTCCATATCAGCAATAAGGCTGTTTTGCTTTCTTATCACTTGCGTGTTCACTCACATGGCACTTTTAATTTCTTTCAAGAACTTTTCCCTTGTATTCACAACTTGGCTAACTTTTGGTGCATGTGGCCTAGTTTTTGGTCTATCTTGGCTTTTGGTAGGTCTTTCTTATTAAGCTCAATCATTTCTAGGGCTTGATTTAAAGTGAAAGACATGGCTGGACGCAATGGCTCACACCTGTAATTCCAGCACTTTGGGAGGCCAAAGCAGAAGGATTACTTAAGCTCAGGAGTCTTTGAGACAAGCCTAGGTAACATAGCAAGAACTTGGGTCTCTACAAAAATAAAAATAAAAAATAAACTGGGCATAGTGATCTGTGCCTGTAGTCCCAGTTACTCAGGAGGCTAACTAAGATGGAAGGATCACCTGAGCCCAGAAGGTTGAGGCTGCAGTAAGCCGTGACTGTGCCACTGCACTCCAGCCTGGGTGACACAGCAAGACCCTGATGCAAAAAAAATAAAGAATAAAAATAAAGCGAAGCCAGGCTCGGTGGCTCAGCCTGTAATCCCGCGCCTTTGGGAGGCTGAGGTGAGTGGAGGCCTGAGCCTGCGGGTTCGTGACCCGCCTGGGCAACTTGGCGAGATCTCATCTCTACAATAAATCAAAAATTAGCCAGGAATGGTAGCGCGCGCCTATAATACAGGCTACTTTGAATGCTGAGGCGGAAGGATCGCTGGAGCCCAGCAGGTCGAGGCTGCGGTGGCTGGGAGTGGCCACTGCACTCCAGTCTGGGCGACAGTGAGACTCCAACTCAAAAATAAAATAAAATAAAATAAAATAAAATAAAATAAAATAAAATAAAATAAAATAAAATAAAAAAATAAAGCGAGAGATGTGCAGTTCTTTCTCGCTGGAACACTTAGAGGCCACTGTAGTGTTGTTAACTGGCCTAATTTCAATACTGTTGTTTCCCTGGAAATAAGGAGGCCTGAGGAGAGGGAGAGAGATGGGGAAACAGCCAGTTGGTAGAGCATTCAGAACACACACAACATTTATTAAGTCACATGGGTATGGTTGGTGTCAATTACAACAGTAATATCAAAGACCACTGATCACAGAGTACCATAATAAATACAATAATAATGAAAAAACTGAAATATTGAGAAAATTGCCAAAATGGGATATAGACACACAAAGTGAACACAGGCTATTGGAAAAATGGCCCCAACAGGCCTGTTCAATGCAGGTTTGTCACAAACCTTCAATATGTAAAAAAAAAAACAAAAACAGAAGAAGAACAAAAAAAAAAAACCACAGTGTCTTTGAAGTGCAAAAAGTAAAGTCCAACAAAGTGAGGTATGTCTGTATAGTTTTATATTTATGTGTGGAATTTTCTTTACCTGATTATAAGGGCCTTAAGGGTAAAAAGTGTGCTTATTAATCACTGCAACCTCCACAATGCCTTGCATTGCATCATGCTTTGCCCAGAGAGGCCACTGAATAATTGTGGCATAAATTAAAAAATGATATCCAGCTTTGTTTTGTTTCATTTTTGAGTTTGGGGTCTCGCTATGTTGCCAGGCTGGCCTCGAACTGCTGGGCTGAAGCAATCCTCTCACCTTGGCCTCCAAAAGTGCTGGGATTATAGGGGTGAGCCATCACACCCAGCAAATATCCAGCTTTGTTTTTAAAAACACAATGTTCATACTGGGAAGCAAACTAACTCTAACATCTCTTAAATAAGACATCTACCAGTTTTGAGATCTTCAATATCCAAAAGAACCCAGGGTCAAAGCAACTATGCTGCCTAAGTAAATTCCTGTTCTTTACCTTTCCACATACCTGTAGGCTAGGATCTCTGTGATAAAAGATAAATGATGGCCGGGCTCAGTGGCTCAGCCTGTAATCCCACGCTTTGGGAGGCCAAGGTGAGTGGATTGCCTGAGCCCGAGGGTTTGAGACCCGCCTGGGCAACTTGGCGAGATCTCATCTCTACAATAAATCAAAAAATTAGCCAGGCATGGTAGCGCGCACCTGTAGTTCCAGCTACTTGGAAGGCTGAGGCAGAAGGATCGCCGGAGCCCAGCAGATCGAGGTTGCGATGGCCGGGAGCGGTCACTGCACTCCAGTCTGGGCAACAGAGTGAGACTCCAACTCAAAAAAAAAAAAGATAAATGATGATTACGAAAAGTGACATTTGTTAATAAAATGGAGCAGCCTCCATGAGTTAAGGTGCCATGCCTTTATTCAGATCACTAGGTGGAAGATGGCGTCTGGCCAACAGGCTGACTTACTCCAGATATGAACAGGTTGTGACATTCTTAAAAACCATATTATTAAAAAACAAATACTCAGGATATAGTGGTTACTTGTGGGGGAAGGCATGATTAGATGAATTAAGAGAGGCTTCTGGGTTGTTGTGCATTGAATATTTATCAAGCTATACAGTCACGATTTCTGCATTTTTCTGTATGCATGTAAAAAATGAATATGGATAAAACTTATCTAATATTAACAAATCATACCATTTAAAGCAAGATTTTAAAACAACATTTAAATTATTATTTATTTCAATCGTGGGTACACTTTCTTCATTTTCCCATTTCTTCATTCATTATTTCTAGTAAGGCACTGGCATTTAAAGCTCTGGCTTTTCATTTCTCCACTTAAGAGTTCCAGAGAGAATTACTCACATCTTATTACTCAGCCTAATTATCTTTTCCTGTACCTATGAGTGGGAAATCTAGCTTAAAGTTTCCCATCAAATGGCTCAGTTTCCAGAATGTCCCCTTCAGTTGTGACGTTTTCATTCATTCAAGAATTATTTACTAGTGCCTTCTATGTACCAGACATTGCACTAAATACTGGGGACTGCATCAAAGATAAAGGAAATCCCTGCATCCCATCCTTGGGAAGTTTAAACTCCAGCAGAGACAGATGGACCACCAGCCAACTACAATACAGTGAGACAACAGCGTTAAGGCTAAGGTACTAGAGAGTCACATAACCCAGAATCAGGGGTAAGTGTCAGGTGTGGGGGAATCATTTCTATAAAAGTGGTCCCTAAGCTGAGAAGAAAAGGAGGTCTGTTCTATGAATAGTGAAATGTGTGAAGTCCTAGGAATAATATAAACAGAAAAGAATAACAAATTAAAACCAATTTCTCTGCAGTTTGATCCAGTCCATCTCTAAGAACCCCATGAGAGTTTCTTCTGACATAGGAAGTGGTTAACTTGTTGACCATGCTGTCAGTCTTTGAAAATCACTATCTGCCTTAACATGATTTTATATAATACCAAAAAAGCATTCCTTTTTTTTTTTTTTTTGAGTTGGAGTCTCACTCTTGCCCAGACTGGAGTGCAGTGGCCACTCCTGGCCACCGCAGCCTCGACCTGCTGGGCTCCGGCAATCCTTCCACCTCAGCCTTCCAAGTAGCTGGAACTATAGGCGCGCGCTACCATGCCCAGCTAATTTTTGGTTTATTGTAGAGATGAGGTCTCGCCAAGTTGCCCAGGCGGGTTTCGAACCCGCGGGCTCAGGCAATCCACTCACCTCAGCCTCCCAAGGTGCAGGATTACAGGCTGAGCCACCGAGCCCGGCTAAAAAGCATTCTTTGTCTTCAAAAATTCTAGAAGTTTTTTCCTCCAAGTCTAGTTTTATAAAAACAAAAATTTTTGAATGTGAAGGTAGCAGTAAGTCACTTATCAAAGTGCTTGAAAATTACAGTCAGTTGAAAGTAATTATAAAATACTCTGAGGTCCAGGTTGGAGAGAAAACTATAAGTAGCTGTCTACTGTCTAATTTTGATATTCTGTGATCTCTTTTGTCATTTTGTCAAAATTGTCAAGACCTATTGTCATTTTCCTGGTTATAAAAGTAATACATATTTCATTGTAGAAAACTTGAAAAATACAAGAAAATATACAAAGTAAAATTATCTATATGAGTCTAATATCTAGAGAACTACTGTTAAACCCACATAGGAGTACAATTTCTGGGTTCTAGAGTATAAGTATCTTCGATTTCTCCACTTGAACCTAAAAGATTTCCTTTAGGACACCCTTATGGAAATTGGAATAGGCAACCAATTCCTGATCAAAACCCCAAAAGCACATGCCATAAGAAATAAGAGATAAGATAGATAAGTGGGACTTCATCAAACTGAAAAGCTTCTGCAAAGCAAAAGAAATCATCAAGAGAGTGGGGAGACAGCCCACAGAGTGTGAAAAAATATTTGCCAACTACATATCTGACAAAGGCCTAACATCCAGGAACTCAAACGTGCCAAAAGGAAAAAAACAAAGAGCACCATTAAAAAGTGAGCGAAAGACATGAATAGACTTCTCAAAAGAAAACATACAAGCAGCCAACAGACACATGAAAAAATGCTCTGCCTCAATAATCATCAGAGAAATACAAATCAAAATCACACTGAGATGCCATCTACTCCAGTAAGAATGGCTATCATTAATAAAATGAAAGAACAACAGATGCTGGTGAGGCTGTGGAGAAAAGGGGACACTTCTACACTGTTGGTGGGAATGCCAACTAGTTCAATCTCTATGGAAAACAGTGTGGTGATTCCTAAATGAACTAGAAATTGGGCAACCCCCTCAGGTCCCTTTCCACTGTGTGAGCTTTTCTGTCCTCTCAATAAATCCTGTTTTCAAAAAAAAGAACTAGAAATTGGCCTTCCATATTCCAGGAATATACCCAGAGGAACTTAAATCACTCTACAAAAAAGATTCCAGCACACACATGTTTATCGCAGCACTATTTACAATAGCAAAAGCATGGAACCAACCATGTTGCCCATCAAAACTGGACTGGATTTTAAAAAGGTGGTACATATACACAATGGAATATTATGCGGTCATAAAAAAGAAATTATGGACTTCAGCTTGGATGGATTTAATACTCAGTAATTTATCTCAGAAACAAAGAACTGAGTACCACATGTTCTCACTCATGAGCAGACCCTAAACATTTACCATAATACTATAAGAAAGGGATTGGCAGTAGCCGGAAACTGCCAGGGGGTAGGGGGAACAGTAACATTAATAAGGATATCTGATCTCAAACCAGGCAAAGTGGGGACAAGGGCAGCCCAAACTTTACCTGTACGATGACCACTTGTATACCTAATCCTGAATTGTACCCAGCATCTTTAAAAAAAAAGATTTCCTCTTGAATCTTAAACATTTTAAATAGTACAACAGAACAGTTCTTTTTTTTTTTTTTTTAATTTTTCCAAGAACAAGGGAAATGATCAGGAGGGCTGCAAAATAGTTCTTAAACACAATCATGCAGAGATATCTCTACCAAAGTGTCCTTTCTCTAGTCTGGGCCAGCGGACCAAAATCAAGTAAAATGTAAATAATTAAGAAAATGTGAATGCTAAGAGGCAGTGACCAGCAACCAGATGTCTCGAGAAAGCCTACACACAGTGGAACAAATCAAACAGCAAGTGCCCCAACGGTCCCCAGGCTCACTGTGCTACCAGGGTAGTGTGAAGTTCACTGTGCTACTGTGAAGTTCACACAGCAGGAGCGCCCTCTTCAGACCACACGCAGCCGGCGAGACGGAGCACAAAGGACAGAAGACAGAAGACGCATTCGGGGCTAAGAGCGACCTGGTGACAGAAATTCTGCAAAGCATACTGGTAAAAGTAAACCTTAGCTAAAGAGTTGAAGATTCTTATTTAACATGTGAACTTTGAGCAAACAGAAACTAAGAAATTTTTTTTTTTTTTAATGGCCATTCCAGTGTAAAAACTATGAGGGAGATAGACCAGACCACAAAATAACAAAGAATCTTGAAAATAATAGAAGGGAATCTAGATAGCAATGATTTCCCTCAGTCCATACCTTCAAAGTATTTCTAACTGAAGGCCCCCGGAGATTCTGACCCACCATTTCCTTGGCAAACTCCCTCTCCCCAGCATCCTCTCCCCAGCTTGGGAAACACTACTGTAAACTCTCTATAGAGATGATCGATGCCACGTGTAACACAGCTTTACAAAGTATGTCCACATATGCTACCACGCTTGATTCTTAAAATAGCCCAGAGCAGGCAGGTGTTGTTATTATTCTCATTTTACAGATAAGAAATATTAAGCTCAGAGAGGTAGAGTAACTTGCCCAAGGTCACAGTGGGGGGTGGGAAAGGGGGCTGTAAAACATAATAATGAATATAGGTCATGCAAGGCAGACATCCTACAGGGAAGCTAACCACACTGCAATGTGCCCTGACAAAAAGGTTTGTTCAAAAGAGCTGGGGAGGGGAGCGGACATGGTGCCTCGGGCTTCAAATGTACTCATAATGATTTCTTTTGTTCATACAAAGAAAGATCTGAAGTAAATATTATATTAATTCTCTATGCTTTTCTTTAAGTTTAAAATACTTCATACTAAAAATGAAAGAATTCTGAAACCCAAACCTCACCTTTATGCAATATACTTATGTAGTAAATGCTCACATGTACCCCAGGATTCTAAAATTTTTAAAAATCATAAAAGAATACTGTGAGCAAAGTTTAGAGGTACTACCACACTGAGGTTCAGACACCAGCAAAAATAATTGTTATGATATGAACCTAGAGATTAGACAGTATAGGAGGCCTAAGTAGAAAAGATTTTACTTCTCCAGGGATGAGAAGACGTGAAAGGCACAGCTATGCCTAGGACTGTGGTTAGACACCAGAGTATACCAGCATAGGAAGGCAGAGTTACACAAACACTAGACCTAGAGAATAACTAGAAGGCTCCAAAGAAGCCAGCAATATCATACACAGAGTCAAGCTTATGTCGGTACCCTTAGACCACATATCGAAATACTACTTTCCTAAATTGTTGTCCCCTACTTAGCAGAAAAATCATCTGTGCCTTTTGGAACAGATTAATGTATCCAAGCACGATATAAAGAGTACTGTGGGAAAGAGGCATTACAGATTTGAAAAGAACAAAGACTAAGAATGCCAGGGTTTCCCTTTGGAGGAGAGAGTCCTCTGTATTTTGCCAATAGAGGCTAGTAAGTTACTTGAACAATTGATGGCAACAAAACCTGGCCAGTCAGGGAGACGTGGGTTTGGGAGCCACATTTCTTCACAATCTCTCTGGGAAAAGCATTTTTAAAGACACTTCTGTTCTTATCTGTCTTGATGGTTTTGCTTATTTCTTTGATCCTTCCACATTAACCGAGATGGGAGGGGAGGTATGTATCTTGCTGAAGGTGCATAGCTAGGCCAAGAATAGAACTCCAGCATCCTGTCTCTCGGCTCACTTCTGGACCATGCTACCTCAGGAAGGAACATTCGAAAATAGTAATTCTCTCCCACCTTGCCTCCAAGCTGTGCACAAGCACATGATCAATGAATGAAGTTGGCTAAGTGACTCAGCACTGGGCTGGCTCTCCTGTGAGGCAGGCCCAGAATCCTAAGTGGCTGGAAACACAGTCTCTTTAAATAAGACTCTGAAACCAGGGTCTTTACTACCCAAGATCATCGAAAGACTTAAGGCTTTTTAATTTTGTTTGACCAAGGGTCTGGACCCTCACCTCTAGTGTCTGAGACATGAACCAGCTTGAGCAATTCTATCATCCATTATGTTCACAGCTGTTGCCTTCTTGGCACACTGCAGGTTGCTTCGAGTTGTAGTCTTAGAGTCCAGAACCAGTTAACGTACACAGAGGCAAGATCATAGACAGGACACTTGATCAGTGGCTGGATAACAAGAATAAATCAACAACTTAGGATCACGTCTGCATCTTTTCCCCTTTAATGCAGAAAAAGACCCCCAAGTAAGGCTTTTTCTTGTTCCTCTAAAGGATAACAACTATGCATACAGCTTGGGGGGCATATTGGTAAGCTGCCCCAACCTGACCCTGTCAATAGCCATCGGTTTTGACCACCTGCTCTCAGCAGGGAAGAAGCCAGCCTCTGAGCAATGACCCCTGTGACAGATGGCACAGCACAGACAGAAAAGGGCCAGCCAAAAATACGCCTTCCCACAGAGGGAGGCAGCCTGGGTGTTTAAAGGCAGAAGTCAAAGAAACAAAGCAATGAAATTCACCAAGTGTATCTAAAACTTGCTCTCAGGATATCAATAGTTGTTTGAATGACAGATGAATGAAAACCCTTGATGATGGGACCTCAGGACCCTGGGCACAGCAAGCTGCCACAGCAAGGTTTTAGAACAAATTATGTTAGGGAAAAGTGTGACAATGAGATTTAGTGAAGGACTCTTGCAGTCACTAAAAAGAACCTGAACATGTAAGCAACAATAGAATAAACTCACATTTCTAAAGAGATTGACTAGTGTTGAAATAACACAAATAGTTTAGAGAATCTTGACTGCAAAATGTCCTGGAATGGACTAGAATTGGCAGGGGAAAAAAAAATCCATTAGTCCCTGCTTGGGTTTAATTACCTATACTAGGAGCAAGATGTAAAAGAAGCAAAAGTACAAGAAACTGGCACCAAAAAAGGTGAGGAAAGGAAGTGCCACTTCTCATAAGCCAGGGCCCAGCACTCTGCAAGAAGCCTCTTCAGGCAGCCACCAGAGTCCTATGAAGGAATCATTATTTTTTGCCATTTAAAAGCCAAACATAACACCACAGCAGCATTATTTACAATAGCCTGGTAGAAGTAACCCAAAATGTCCATCAGCAGACGAATGGATAAACAAATGAAAAATCATTCAGCCTTAAAAAGAAATCTTGATGCATGCTGCAACACAGTTGAACCTTGAAGACATGCTAAGTAAAACAAGTCAGTCGCAAAAAGACAAATACCATATGAGTCTTCTCACATGAAGTGCCTAGATACAGTAAATCTGTAGAGACAGAGAGTAGAATGGTGGCTGTCAGGGGTTGCCGGGAAGAGGGAATGGAAGTTATTGTTTAACAGATACAGAGCTTCAGGGAAAATGAAGACGGATGGTGGTGATATTTGTACAGCACTGCGAATATACTTACTGCCACCAAACTGTACACTTAAAAATGGTTAAAATGGTAAATTTTATATATATGTTACCACAATTTTTAAAAATAAAAAACCCTGGCCTAGTGAGGTTAAGACCCCTAAGCAAGGCTTTCTCTTGCTCCTCTGAAGGATAACAACTATGCAAACCGCTTGTGGGCATACTGGTAAGCCAGCCCAACCTGGCACTGTCCAAACTGGCCAGGTCAAAACTAGGAAATGGAGGAGACAAAATGCAAACAATTTCCTCAGGTACTCCCTCTTCCACTACAGTACTGCACAGGGTTTGTGAGAGAAGGCAAAGGACAAAAATAACCACCGGGAAAAGAACTTCAAAGCTCTGCATGACCACACCCGACCTATGGCTCTAATAACTAACTCACATCTCTCCTTTCCTCCCCCCCTTTACACCAGTCATTCCAGGTGTCATTACTCAAGCCTTGTCAAATCTTCTCATTCTCATTCCTTAGCCCTCTTCCAAGAGTAGGCCATAGGGAATGTCCTGAAACTTCCAAGCTTACCAACATCACTCAAAAGCCCCAGAAACCTCAGTGAATTGGAAGGTAACAGAACACCACCATCCCAATTATGCAGGTCCTCTAAATAATTCTCATTTAAAAAAAAAAGTCTATGTTGCAGAATTCACTAGCCAAACAAAAAAGTCTAAGTTACCAGAGTTCTGAGGCACTTTAATTTCACTTAGCCCAGTAGTTCTATACCTGGGTGATTTTGTCTCTCAAAGAACATTTGGCAAGTTTGGACACATTTTTGAGTGTCACAACTTGGGGGGCAAGAGGTCCACTGGCATCTAGTAGTAGAGCCCAGGGATGTTGCTAAACATCATACAATGCACAGAACGACCCCCAAAACAAGGAATTATCTGATTAAAAAGGTCAATAATACCTAATACCAAGACTGAGACCACTGGCAACTAGTAGTAGAGGCCAGGGATGTTGCTAAACATCATACAATGCATAGAATGACCCCCCAAACAATGAATTATCTGATTAAAAAGGTCAATGATGCCTAACACCAAGACTGAGACACCCTGATAAGCTGACGCTTGTACTTCCTTTGCAAATTACCAAGGAAAAGCAGCCTCTGCTACAATAGTATAATAGACAAAGAATGGCGACCTCCTGAGGCCAACCCTTTCCACTGCTAGTTAATAAATCTCAAGTTCTATCAGAATTTGCCTCTACAAACTTTCACCCATCAGTCCTACTGCTAGTCCTTCAGATCAAACAGTAGTTAAATCCTTGTTTTACATGGCAGGTCTTCAAAATCAGAAGACAGCTACCACATCTTATATGCAGACTACATGGTCATCCAGACAACTGTCTATACATGCTTCTATGTTTATCTAGGTTTGAGAATCCTGGACTGACGGCTGGGCATGGTGGATCACTCCTGTAATCCCAGCACTTTGGAAGGCAAAGATGGGAGGACTGCTTGAGCCAAGGAGTTTGAGATCAGCCTAGGCAAACATTACAAGACCTCATCTCTACAAAAAAATCAAAATATTAGCCTGGAATGGTGGTGTATGCCTGTAGTCCCTGCTACTCAGTAGGAGGATCACCTGAGCCCAGGAGTTTGAGGCTACAGTGAGCTGTGATCATGCTACTGCACTCAATCCTGGGTGACAGAATGAGACTCTGACTCAAAAAAAAAAAAAAAAAAAGAATTGTAAACTGAATTTTTCAAGAATAAGTATCATGGCTACATTGTGTTGCTCAGCTTACCAGAAAAACAAGTCATCCAGACTAATACTTAATAACTAGTAATTATTAGAATGTAACTAGGTTGATGATGAACATGAAACAGGTAGATACCTACCAACTTGCTATAATCTTGGATAAGAAAGATACCCTTATTTCAGGGGAGAAGTGCCAAATTGCGAGCCCAGACAGACCTGGGTCTGTTGATCAATACTCACCTCTTCTTTCCACTTGAAACAGTCTCTGCCAGCCAGCTACAGCTGAGACCAGCATGCACTCACCATGTTCAGTCTCTCCCTAGCACCCCCAGCTTGTGAGAATCTCTACACAGTGAGACTCCTCCAGAAAAATGTAACCCAAACTTTGGCAAATCAATCAAACAAGCAAGTCTGCTAACTCTTGCTTTAACTGCTTAGCTGGGCTACAAAACTGGTAACCAAAAAAAAAGAAGAAGAAGAAGAAAGAAAGAGAAAAACCTCTGACACTCTACATGGATTATCTTAGTAACATCAATAGCCTAAGAAGCAAGGGGCTTTGTAAGCATTGAGTCTCAGCTTTGAAGGGCCAGTCTATAAAATGACAATGACTAGCTTCTGAATAGAGTTTGAAGGTCGCTTGTGTGACTATGATAAATGTATAGCCACAGTGAATAATTGATATTTAAAAATTATTCTTAAAAACTCACCAATTTGACCTTTACTGCTGTTCTACTAGTCATTCATCTTCTAATATGCCATTCTCATTCCTGCCTCCAAACCTGTACCCAGCATGCCCTTCTTCTTCTGCTTCCCAAACTAAATCTACAGTGCCTATAAGATCTGTATCAGGATCTCCCTCAAAACTTCTATCACGTCTTTTTTTTTAACTCCATTCCGTGATGATCTCCCCCAGTCGTATACCAATGTGTCATTCACTTGTATATACTCTGCTTTAGAAGTAGTCCCCAAAGGTTTTATTTGGATATGCTAAACATTCAACAAGTATCAATCACCTATAATGTACTTTGCATTCTATGTTCTGTAGGAGATAGAAAATATGTATTTTCTTAGTTACTGTCCTTCAAGTGCTAAAACTAATCCATTCAAAACAATTGCTAAATATAAGAAAGAATGTAATTACTAAATTATGCAATAGATTACAAATAAATACTAGAGATGTTCAGAAAATAAGAACAAGGTCTCTCAGTTCTCATTTATTGGAGTCAATGTCAAAACAAAGCAAAAGAGAGACATGCACGTTCATTCCCTCAATACTTTCTGAGGTATTTATGCATAAGGCACTGTAACATACTTTACATCTGTATCGTACTTTAAGCCTTACATTTATTACTTCATTTCCTCTTTAACAACAATATAAGACGGAGCAAGCTGTAATCATGAACTCCATTCTCTAAAGGAGGAAACGGAGGCTTTAGAAAGAATGTATGTACATGTTAACAACAAAACCAACCCCAGAACAAGCCTCCTGACTCCTAGTCCTGAGTCTCTAGCTCTCTTCACAGCACTAATATTCCTCCAGCTCTTCATCTTCCCACTCCTTCAGCCATACACATGACTATGCTACTTCCCCCATTACTGTGTGTTAAAGGCAATAGTAAAAAGTTACGACGATTAACTACATGAAAACTTTCTGAGTTTTAAAAAATATCGACCCCAGATCCTTAAAAGAAAATCTGTCAGTCATATGCTTTTGCTTATATTTTCATGAATGTGAAAAACTCAAATCCATAAACTCAGCGCCCCAAAGTCTAAAAGTATATCTAAAAAACAACTAGAGACTGGGGGTAGAAGGTGGAGGGAGACAGAAACACAGAGCAAAATGAGAGAATGCATTTTTGTCATAAATATAAATGTTGGCTGGGCATGGTGGCTCAGCGCCTATGATCCCTGTTTTTTTGAGACAGTCTTGCTCTATTGCCCAGACTGGAGTGCAGTGGTAGGATCATTGCTCACTGCAGCCTCAAACTCCTGGGTTCAAGTGATCCTCTGGCCTCAGTCTCCAAAGCACTGAGATTACAGGTGAGAGCCACTGCATCCAGCCCTTATCTCATCTACTTTTGTAGCCCTACTTCAAAGTAGACAGTAAAGCAGCGAATTAAATTACTCAGCCGGTAGATAGGGAGGTTGTGTTAGGTATTCTGTGTTTCCATAGAGGCTGTATTTGTCTACTTGGCATCCATTGATCACAAGGCCAAACTAATGATCAAAGTTATTTAAAACTCCCCTGAGATCCAAAGCCCATACTTTGAATCATCTCCTTTATCTAACTCTTACATACCAAGCCAATATTCACCTGCCCTAAATCAACACAGGGCCAGGTACCAGACAACCAAGTTCCCATGCCCCAAAGCCCGCTGGAATTATTCGTACCAGCTAACTCTAAACTGTTTCCCCTGCCCTGCCTTGCCTTTTCCAAGAAAAACACAATAAAAGCTCTGGGCCATGTTCTCTTCTTGCCTTTGCCTCCTGACTGAACCTAGCTAGTGCTTGCCCCTGGGGACCTGGGTAAGTGGTACGCCCCTTTCTCCCGGGAAACTAAGTAATGAACCTCAATGGCAATGACCACTCTGTGTTGTCCCTCAGTCACCCTTATAAAATAAGGCCCTGGGCACAAATCAGTTGTATACTACCATTACCATCACCACCAGACACAAAGGACCAGAACTCAACTCAGCTAAGTCCTAAATGTTAGCTTACACCACTCCTTACAAACTCTTACCTTCCCAGTTAGATGGCAAATTCCTCTAAAGACTTTATTTTTTGAGTCGAAATCTTACTCCGTTGCCCAGGCTGGAGTGCAGTGGCACACTCACGGCCACCCTAGCATCGACCCAATGGGCTCCGGCGATCCTTCCACCTCAGCCTTCCAAGTAGCTGGAACTACAGGCACGCGCTACCATGTTCGGCTAATTTTTTGATGTATTGTGGAGACGAGGTCTTGCCAAGTTGCCTGGGCTGGTCTCGATCCCGCGGGCTCATGCAATCCACACACCTTGGCCTCCCAAAGTGCTGAGAATACAGGCTGAGCCACCGAGTCCAGCCCCCTTTGAAGACTTTTAAACAAGATCTTTTGTTATATCCACTATTCATCAAATTTAATGTTATGTACATAGCAGTCACTGGATAAACTGAATTCTACACAGACATGTAAATAGTTAATTGACATTTTTTAGCCTGAATCTTATCCCCACTGTCCAAAACAAAAACCAAAAAACCCTCAAAACCAAAAATGAGTTATTAAACTCTAATATTGCACAGTGTGGCAATTTCCTATAAAAGCGAATTGAAAACTATCTACATTCACACAAAAACTTGTACACAAACGTTTACAGCAGCTTTATCTATAAGCATCCAAAATTAGAAGCAACCAAGATGTCTTTCAACATTTGCATAAACAAACTGTGATATATCATAGAACTAAAAGATTATTCAACACCAACGAGTAACAAGCTATTGATTCTTGCAACAACATGGATGAATCTCAAGTACATTTTGCTAAGTGAACGACTATATATCATATAATTCCATTCATATGACATTCTGGAAAAAGAAAAACTACAGGGATGGTAAATGTTAATGGTCACCAGAGTTTGCAGGGACATTTTTAGGGTTAACAACTGTTCTACATGTTACTGGCATGGTACTTACATGACTCTATGCATTTGTCAAAACCCATATACCCGTACCCGATAAAGGGTGAACTTTCATTTTTGTAAAGTTTTAAAGTCAACTAGGATGCCAAGGAATCCCAAGATAGGATGTAGACTGTGACAAATGAATTTAACATATTATAAATGAAAACATAAACTCACTGAAGGGGGTAGGGAGAAGAAGGATAATCTTGGGAAATCCAGTGTTTTGACTGACAGCTAGGCTAAAGACAAAATCTGTACATAAGTAAGGCAGAGCAGGGGCGGGACTTGGGCCCAGTCCTACTGACAAATTTCTCACTAGCCGCACGCCCTGCACCACCTAGCTTAGCCACGTGAAATAACCTAAGTTAAGCAACATTTCCTATAAATCTTACCTAAAGGAGAATGACCGATCATAACCTTTGCCTCATTACCACACTAAAGTCTCTGCCCAGCGAGGGGTTGACCCGCCATTTTTTTAATTATGCGACGAAAGTGGACGTATGATCCTCAACTGCGCCTGCACCGTCCAGACTCCACCCCTTCATGCAATATATCAGCAAAGCAGCCCAATATAAAGGCTCAGCAGAGGGCTCGGCCTCCTGGGCGGTCCACCTCGTACCCAGACTCCAGCTTCCAGAAAATCCTGGTCTGGGAATCTGCTTGGCCTTCTGCCAATTTCTATCACATGGGAGCGTAAGACTCCGCAGAGCCTGAGAACTCGCCGTCGCTAACATCAACACTGTGCTCTAGTTGGTAAATGTCTTGCTCAGGGGGGTATAAGTTAACAATTCTGAACATGTATACAGGTTTGAATAAGTCAGTCAGTCTACTATCTACCGTGGTGGATGGTAAGGGGCAGGTTTCTCCTGTCAGAGAGGGAAATGCAGATGAGCTGGGGGGAAGGGCTAGAATAAACTGCGGTGCTGGGTTGGAGTCAGAGATATCAGTACGAACCCATGTTCACCTTAGTATGTATGCAGATAGATCCAGAAGTAATTAGAAATATGAATGTATACACGGGAGTATACATATATGTATCTCCTAGCTCTATTCACTGAGAGAGCCTAGTAGCAATGTGCAACCAATGCTCCGATCTTTTTTTCTCCAATAAAAAGGACCAGGGCTCTTTAGGAAAAAGAATTGCTTCTAGAGTTGGGGCAGGGAAAACACAAGATGAGCCTAGAACATCTTCTAGTTCCAGAAAGTAGGGAGGTGCTCAAGCAGCAAAAGATCAGGTATGTCAAAGTGACATAGATGTCAACCTGGAAGAGGCCTCAGTAGCTAAGACTGAGCAGCAAAATAAATATATGGCATTATATAACTCAAAATATAAAATAAATACATGAGTCCATACTGGTGTAAATCAGTGATTCAGTAAATAAACACGTGGGTAGAAGGCGCAAATCTTCCTTTGAAGAAGAATCCCGAATACTGTAAGTAGATATTACTTCCTCCTGGAGGTAGGTCTTAATCCTTACCTCTCCTCCCCCAAGTGTGGACTAGACTTAGCGACTCATTTCCAAAGAATACAGCATGGAAAGGGAAAAAAGTAGTAACTTTACAGTGGAGAAACCTAGCAAACACTAACATAATCAAATGATCAAGGCTAACATTACCAGTGATTAGTCATGTTAATATTATATCTCTCTGATATGATATGGTGAGAAGGGCACTTCATCTCTGTGGTAGTCTCCCCAAAAACCTATAACTCAAGTCTAAGTATGAGAAATACATCATGCAAACCCAAATTGAGGGACATTCTACAAAAAACCTCATTAGTACTCCTCAAACCTATCAAGGTCATAAAAAGAAGGGAAGTCTGAGAAACTGTCACAGATCAAAGGTGACTAAGGAGACATGATGACTAAATGTGCTACCCTGGACTGGATGCTGGTGCAGAAGGACATCAGTGTGAAAACTGATAAAATCTAAATCAAGTCTGGAATTTGGTTAACAGTAATGTATAATACCAATGTTGATTTCTTAGTTCTGACAAATATACCATGGTAATATAGTAACATTATGGGAAACTGGGTGAGGCATATTCAAGAATTCTCTAAATTAACCTTGCCACTTCTCTGTAAACCTAAAATTATTCCAAAGTAAAAAGGTGATTTTAAAAAATCTAATGCTGGTTTAGGGTCAAGAAAAATTAACTGCATAATAAATAAAATTTTATTTGCAACATTTCTATGTGACAGAAGTATAGGATCATGTTACTGGGCACATTTTTTTTTTTTTAACAGAGAATAAATAAAGCACGCTTAACATACTATCTTGTAATGTGAATCCACTGTAATGATACTTCTATTAATGAAGAGAATGAGTTTCCATGACACATTCACAGTCAGATGCTTCCTTAACCAGAGGAGGAAATAATCCTGAACACAGGAGTACACATTCTTTCCCTGATGAGGACTACTTCTCTTCCTCCCACGTTACCAGAGGAGATGAACTGGTTTCTCTGGCCATTCAGCCTCTCTAGGAACCCTGGCCTTGCCTGGTTTGGACCCTGGCCTGCCTGGAAGAGGCCTGCAGCTGTGGCTGACACCCTGCCCCTTCCTTCTTACTCACTACTGCTGCTGGCACAGAATTGAAGAAATCTGTGCTGTCCCAGTCTCCCACATCCAGATTAAATTATCCCCAGATCATCACTATGTATATGAACAGATGACATACTAATAATGTCCCAGTCTGTAGTCAAATAACTGCACAGGCTCTGCATAAGACTTCAGAACTAACGGGTAATATGCCTGACACCCCTTTCACTATCTAAAAGGAATCACCAATACAATGCTCTGTATACTATTTTTTTTTTTTGAGTCAGAGTCTCTAATAACCTAACCAAACAGTCCTCTCATATAAAGAACACACCATTCACTTTAAAGCAGTCTCTTTTTTTCAAATTAATTTTAGAGCTTATTAAAGATTTGTTACAATTAATTTAAGCACATCCCAATACAATTATAGCCAACTAAACATGCAAAAAATTCTAAGTACCTACTGATCTGGTTTTTGGTCACAAGTGCAATGTTAAAATGATTATGATTATGATTAGGAAAATGGTCCATTGTATTGAAAAATCTGTATCTCAGATTATCCAAGAAAGCCTTGATTTTAGATAATCACCATAAACCATCAAAACAACCCTAAATGACAACTGTTTGGTCTCCATTGTATTAAATACTTCTCAAAGACTGCTTCTTGCACAAAACTTTTTCACATTAAATGTGCTGATCTAGGGATCACAAAAAGTGATCATTACTTTTCCAGAGCTTCTAGTCCACCATCAGTAAATAGTTTCACCTGCCCTCTCTACTTATATACACATGGTTAGGCAGGCAAGAACACAAGATAGACAAAATGTTCTTAGGAGAAAAGCTTTAATCCAAACCAACATTTGAGGATTAGGAACTGGCTGTCCAATCAATTGGTCATCCAAATCCTCTTGACTGTCATCTCCTTCCCTTTTGGCTGTTTACTATTTAGTCATTTTACACTATTCCTTTCACAGCTTGTTGGCATATCTTCACTAGAATTAGAAGGGGAAGCAAAGAAGGAAAATGCCAATTAATCCTTTTAAATTTTTTTGCATAAATAATTTTGGTAAAAGACTTGGCAGAATCAGAGTTACATGTTAACCCAAATTAGAAAAATAATTTAAGATTACATGAAGGCAATCTTAAATTATTAAGATTATATGAAGGCTTCTATTACCTATTCTAATATTCCTTACTCTACCAAGGCTTAAAAGTTGATGGATCTTTTATGGTTATATGAAATAAGATATGAATATGCCATTAACAATTATTAACACACCTTTAGCCCAGCAATTCTAATTCCAGGTATTTATTCTACAGATATAGCCTCATACACGCAAAATATGTGAACAAGGATATTCAATGCAACTTTTCTGTAATAAGGACTGAAATTGACGGAATAAATATAAAGAACTTATTAAATAAATGACAATACATCCATTTAATAGCATTCTCCACAGGTGCCTTCTATAGACACTGATGTTCTCCAGGACATATTAAGTGAAACAGTAAGGCATAGACTAGTATACACAGCACACTATCATTTTTGTTAATATATGCACATTTATCTACATTCTATGTTTGGCAATGTGTAGAATATCTCTGTAGGATATATGAGAAACTGGTAAGTGGTTGCCTCCAGAAACAGGAACTAGGTAGCTAGGGGATAGGTAAGTGAAGGAAACGTCTTTGTCTCTCATTTTGTTCTCTTTATATCTTTAAAACATGGTAATAAATGCAGATATTATATATTCAAAAAATTTAAAATTTAAAAACTAAAAAGGAGAAGAAAGCACCTTGCACCAAAAATGCTGGAGTCCTTTCTTGGGGACCCTAAGGCCTGTCAGTCCAGTCACTTGATAACCTGCCTCAAAGCCACCACCTTTCTCAGACCTGCCAGGCTTGTTCCTCTCTAAGCATGTATTTAACAAGTAACCAAAGTTTCTGTCCAGATAAGATGGAGCAAGTCTACTCCATCCTATATCGCCACTGTATTCAACTAAAATCCCCTGACAGGGCTGCTCCACCCATTACCTGATGACAGAAAAGTAAATGATAGCAGGTAGATTGGGAAAATACACCAAAACTCAAAGCATAATGAAACCAGCATTGTTTTTCCTGTTTTTATTTTGTTGTTGTTCTGTTATCTCCTGGCCTGGACTCAAAGACATGCCAAACTCAGAACCGTGCGCCAGGTACAGACAGAAAAAGCTGCAAGAGAAGACCACCATGTCTGGTCTAAGAAACAGAAAAGAGAGCCCTTAAACACCAGAGGGAAAGGAAGAAATCCCAGTTGTGTTTCTTCTGTTCTCTCCTGCCCTACCTCAGGGCAATTCAGCAGCAGTGGCAGCCAGATGGGAAAAGATTTTCCCTGACCAGAGGAACTGGGATCCTAAGAGCACAGGGAGAGTTTCCATTTTTTTTGTTTTCTCTCCTTATTTTCTTGATGTTTCGTTCCCAAGGCAGAGCAGAGAAACTGAAGTCCCAGATTCCTGGGCAGAGGAATAGGAAGGGAAACCCTTGAATCTGGAAGGTTTGAGAAAAAACAGTAAGAGGAAGGGCATGTATCTGGCCCTCAGCAGAACATCAAAGGTTTTGACAAGGTTATACTCAACTCGGGAGTATACTACTGCCCAGGACTGAGACTGGCCATGGGCTGATACATACACAAGACAGACAAAAATAGCATGGCAAATGCTTTGAAAACTGAACTAATGCTTAACTACAGCCCACAGAAGGCACGAAAAAATTTACAGCCTGAACCTAACTGAATTGATTGCCTGGTAAAACAAACAAATATCCTCTATATGATTTAAACAAAACCCAAAGTCTAATAGCAATATTCAAAATATTCAAGATACAGATCCAAACTGACATACAAAACCCCCCGAAAAATCTCAACATCTCTCAAGGAAGAAGACAACCAACAGATATCAACCCAAGATGTTAGAATTATCAGACAAAGACTTTTAAAGCAGCTAATACAAGAATGCTCTAAAAACTAAAGGTAAACACTCTTGAAGGAAATGGAAAAATAAAGTCTCTGCAAAGAAATAGAACACTAAAAAAAGAAAAAAAAAAAAATAGAACCAAATGGAAATTTTTAAATGAGAAAATATAATAATGGAAATTTGAAAATTCACAGAATGGGCTCAGTAGTATATTAGAGATGACAGAAGAGTCAGCGAAGTTCAAAATGGACAAACAGACATTATCCAAGCTGAATAACAGAGAAAAAAATTGAAAAACAAAAACAGAGTATTAAGGATCCATGGGATAATATCAAAAGGTTCAACATTTGTATCATCAAAGGCCCAAAAGGTAAAGAGAAAAAATGTGATGCACAAAAAGTATTTGAAGAAACAATGGCTGAAAACTTCTCAATTTTAAAAGGATATAAGCTTATAAACTTAAGAAATTCAGTGACTACCAGACAGGATAAGCTCACAGAAATCCTTGCCCAAATATATCATAGTCAAACCAGTGAAAACTAAAACAAACAAAAAATCATGAAAGCAGTCAGAGAAAAAGGGTGATTTACACGCAGGGAATCAATAATTTGAATGACTGTGCATTTCTCATCAGAAACCATAGAGGGCAAAGGCAGCAGAACAACACTTTCATTGCCAGCGGGGGGGGGGGGGGGGGGGGTAGGAATGCCAAGAATTATATAAATGGTTAAAAAAAAAAAAAAAATGGGA